>JAPMAF010001161.1:0-11709 GCA_026537445.1 Silvatares holzenthali
ATATATTACCTTGCATTCTCGAGTCCTCCTCGTACATTAACCAACATGATCAGGGCTGTTTTCCGACGCTTCGGCAAAATCTCAATTGCCATCTTCTTGGGTCTTAGTCGTCTTAAGTGAATAATATAACTATGCATAATGCATTTTAATTAATATTAAATGTTTAAAGGGAGTTTATATTTTGTTAAATCTCCATGTGGTAATTTATGATATTTCTAATTATAGCGGTTTTATGTGACAAGATAGTAAGTACAATTAGTGAGGAGATAGGTGTTTATATTGGCGCAGCGTTATTTCCCGATCGAAGAGAACTAAATCATCTCTTCCTTGAACGATGGTAATTAGATCATTACGCAGGTGTTGGACATTAGATTTATATTCAATTACACCGCACTTAATAACACTGTTCTGCATATAATTTAACATGTATACATGGTGAAGTAGTGTGGTCCAACATACATACGTAAGAACGATTTAATGCTAAACGTGCATCCACTTATCCGATGAGATGAATTAATTAAGCGCTGTTTGTAAACATGAATAATTCATACCGTTTTCACGGTTTCTGGAGAAACTTAATAAATGTTTATTTTTTATTATTTGGCATATTTTACTTTATCACCTGTATGCTTCCAAACACCATACGCGTAGTTTGTTTTACACCAACAACTTGTTCAGCATTTACTGCAGTTTCTTTGTTAAGTTTACCAACCCTACAGTTACTAAGATATTTCATAGTTTCCCTTCAAGAATATCCTTACTTTAGCTTGTCACCAGTGGGATATTTTCACTATACGAGTTTGTTATACAATATACTCTGCACTATTTCTTTTAAATACTCTTCTGTTCCGGTATAGATACGTTATTTAGTTTTTTATTCACTTATTTCTCCTTGCAAGACGACAAGTACTATTTACCTATTTATTTTCTATGTAGCATTTTTCTTGACAATTAAAAGTATTTTAATTTATCTTCGGTTCCTTTTCTGTCAATTTTTCTTAGTCTTTGACCACGCAATAAATATATTCATACATAATTAATTCTTATTTAGATTCTATATTAATGGTTTGCGTGTAAGCTGAAGCTAATAAGATTTAATTATATATAAAAAAAAATTATTTGGTCAAAGACCAAAATAAATATTAAAAATTGAGGGTTTTTTTTTTACTAAAACTGTACAGTTTTTTATCCCTCATTTTTAAAAAACTAAAAAACGTACTCTATAATTTTTACTCCACGCACAATTATAGAATTTGTTACAACTTCATACGAAATATTTACTGTAATTAAAATACAATATTTGCAATACTTCACCACATTACTGAAAACTGTACCTTAGTTTTTTCATTTTTAATAAATCTAAGCTTCGTAATGTGAACACATCGAAATTTATTTTCACCAAAACACAAAGCTCTTTCGTCAAACGATTTTATTATAGTTTGTAAGATTTATGATTGAAATAGAATTGCAAACAAATTACAAGTCCACGCAGTTTACACTTCTCCATAATGCGGAGTTTCTTTTATTGCTCAACGCTGTGTGTGAATATCCTCCTACTATAATAGCGTAGGCTATATTATACTATATTACGGTACGGTATTTGAGCGCTAATTATATTTTATGATCCATACTTAACTGTATCCAATTATCGTTATCTTATATGACACTCATCTTAGTTTCCGTCGAATCATGCACAAGAATGTCAGCCATTCCAATAAGTAGTGGAATTATTACTTTAAAACAAAAACTGCGTAGTGATTCACAACGCATTTTCTTGAAATTGGTCGATGCATTCCATTTATTTTATTACGCGGATTTTTGCCATTTATAGAAAACATGTCGATTCATGTCCTGAAATAAATATCTTCGTACCTCATCTCGGCATGGTTTTCAAGAGAGCCATTTAAAAATGTTTACCGTTTTTTTTTATTTATACAACACATGAAGCACCGCAACACCATCATCCATCTGGGTCTGTGATATTCAGTGCAATTGCACATGTAAATGTTGTGTATCAGTAGGAGAGAAAAAACCTAGTTATTCAGTTCCAGTCACAAAACATGGATAAATCCATTTCACGTGGCGTACAATACTAAACGGTGGTTTTGCTCCAGGGCGATACAAGACCTACCACTATCTTTGAGTGCAGAGCGAATATACATTTTTAAATGCTTTTTATAAAAAAAAATTACGCATTTTTAAAAATATATTTTTATGCATATTTTTAAAATCTGAATTGAAAAATGTTTGTGTAAATTTTTTTTTTGACTCCAGAGGAATTCGAATCCACGACCTGCAGCGTTCCTCCAATACATTAGTAAAATGTCTTAACCAAATTATTAGATACAAAAGTGTTTTGTTTATTCAACGTTCATAAACTCGCGAAAGCAATTGCGAACAAAAAACGGGTTTAAATACTGTTACTCTCAATCTCACTTTAGTACAATCGTCGGCTTATTACTTATAAACATTCAAACCTATAAATTACAATGCATGTATCCAAAGCACCCTGTGCTCATATGCTCGCATACTAACAGTATTAAATATCTGGGAACCATGCACTCGTAATCAGACGGTAATTCAAATATCACAGGTTTTCTAAAATCAACTAACCATAACCGGGTACTATAATGTTTCGATGGGTTCAGATTACATCTCTGCTGTTCAGAGCACATGCTTTAAAAAACAAAATAATAAAACTATCTTGAAGATAGTAATGACTGATATTTCCGTTAGCTAATTAGTTAGAATATCCACTGCCAATAATAATAAAATTCATGATGACAATGTATGTTAACCGCAAGAAAAAATAGTTACATTTAGAATCGGTGTGCCACTGATCCAATTAAATTTTGCTTCCTATTTATTATGAAACATCTGATAACTTTATGATATATGATATTAAAAGTGAAACAAAAAGACTTTTACTTACCATTATATGTTCGTACATACGGTCTGCTCTTATAAGCTACAGCGTTTGGGATCTTCAAGTTTTACAAGTTTTAAGATCAACTGTTTTGCTTAAGATCTACCTTTAAATTAATCAAATAGGTGTATAAAATACTATATGTCGAAAATGCCAATATTGTACTATGAAACGGAGAGAATAACTTTCATATTAAAATGTTGCTGCGAAAGTGACAAATGATGAAATGTTGTCGAGAGAATGTCGAAGTAAACAAATGTTACAACCTACTACTCCTTTAAGAAAAAAATAATGGAAGGAATGAAAAGGGAATGCTACTAGATAATTTAAGATAAAAAATAAAATAAAAATAAAAAATGATTTGTTGTTTGAATTTTATATTTATTGTTCACATTTCGTTCTTCACAAAATTCAACACAATAATACGTACATCTCTTTTTCTTAGACATTCAAAAGCTCTTGTAATTGAGCTTTTTGTATTTAATACTAGGATATTAATTTATTTCATAAGATCATCTTCTTTCTAAATGCATTATTATTTTTAATTTCGTAACGAGTGACGCTTTCGAGTGCTTTAAGAGGTTTCGTAACTTGGCGGATATTGAATGACACTCCGTGAAATGGATACCCTGACAAATTCTAACGTCTGCTTCTGTTCATTGAAAATACCACACAAGCTCGGTAACGTGATCTTAGACCACACAGTCGGTAAACTTTTAAATAAAATAACCTCCGTCTTACTTAAAAGTAATTATGATTGTGTAAGTGGAGTCATTGCTCTCTGTCGAGGTCTTAATGCATTATTTATCAGAGGATAATTAGAGTTTTTATACTACAAACGTTTGTTGAAATATTTGAAATACAATAGTTGTTACGAGAGTCATATTTGCAAATGCAAGTATATTACCTTGCATTCTACTTTCCCTCTTATGCGCTTTCTATTTTATCGTTATTTTCAGTTAACATGAATGCATATTATTGTTGATTGTTAAGTGATTTTCTTCAGAGAAATGAATATAATAATGTCTTCTCTAAATGCTTTCTTTTTCATGTAAAGTTTCACATGATTTGCATAAGAAATCGATTGATGGTTCTTGAAAAACTGCTGACCAATTAATACTTGTTTTGGCGTTTGATTAATTGGATGTAAGTTTTATGATGTGACGATCCCTTCTGCAATCGTATCCTTTATAAGTGAAGGGAAAGATTTTCCCGCAGCCAAAATCTGATTCTCGCGGAACATTTATCGATTTTTTCCTGAATACGCAACCATTTCCACTTCACAATAACAAAAGCTTCTGAACCGAATGTTAGCCTAGTTAGGGGTTTTGCGGATTTCCACATTTTAGTTTTTATAATTTTGTTATTGAACATATCTCCTTCATGCTCCAATAGAATTGTTTGTTTTGTACAATCCTCATTCATTCGAAACTAGTCCCTGTTTTGACGTTATTCTTTAATGGTTCTTCTACCAAACAATTGTCTCCATCACACTATATTCCTCCACCCTATTCGGGAGTAACCCCAAACCATTATTCGGGAGTAACGTTAAAATTTGATTTGCATAGTCTGCAATTAGTACGAACAGGTTAGAGTGTGAATTCCTGATGACGCTAACTAAAACTTCCGTAACCATGCTGATAATTTCACCACAACGCCTAAGTAACATATTTTTATATCTTAGACAGTATGTCTCTTATTTTTTTTAGTGTCGGTTGATATATTTTTAGGTTATGCTATAATTTATTTTTAAATGTTGTATCTTTTGCTTGAGTAATAGCGCTTGACATTTACAAGCTGCATGATACATATTATTTCTGTTTCTATTATGCAATTTCATTTACGCCTCCTTGTTATTTTTGCATACTCAGTACTTAAAATTTTCATAAACATTTCGTTATTTATGCTCATGCCAGTTATTGTGAATACATTTCAATCGTCGCTTTGGTTTCGCCGCGTTGTTTCTGCTTACTCATATTATGTTTCTCATACTCGATAAATATTTAGTAATTAAAATTATCATTTCGCAGACCTTGTCACCGTTTAATGGCGACACCTTTGGCACGAACAACTGCATCGCTGTGATGAATCACACGAATAAAGCGAAATCTCTTCCCAATTAACGCCCGTTGTATTTTAAGATTATTTGTACTTGAGCTTTACATTAACTTTACGAAATTCCACAAGTTTGAACGATGCACTGAGTACATCTTTTTATCATTTAGCAACAGATGATCCTCGACAATAACGTCCGAGACGGAGCGGAATTTTCATCTTTTGTTATTTGGTATATAGATTGGCACAGTTGTTTCTAATTTGAGATTCTCTACGACTAACTCATTGAACGCATTTTACTCTTATACCGTAATGCCAGTATCCTGTTGATCTATGCATGTGACCCCTGCATTTTTAATTAATTTAATTACTCTTCAATTGACTGCCCACAAATACAGCTCTATCACTCGCACAGCATCCGTATGCAGTGACCTAATAACATTCTCGAGAGGCACTTTTTGTAAAAACGTGCCGATCCGTTTTTTCGTCGTAACCGTTTCCAGTCTTTTCGATCAATTCTTTTGCCGAAGTGTCCGGCCATGCGTGACGGTCGCCAGATTTTAGTAAACCGGACCAATATTAATCTGTATGATCTGACGAGTGGTTTTTCTTGTTTGTGGCACGCGACCACTGCACACTCCACCAATCGGGTCGATTCAACACTATCTGGGATATCAAGCTGTGTCTAGTTTTTTCTCTCGATGGCATCTTCACATAGTCCACGACCCGAATTGACTCGAGACAAATGGTATACTTTAGTATGAAGAATAATTTTCAAATACATTTTTCGAACGTTGCTCATTAGTCATCTCTTTTACGTCAATCTCTTCGAATCCTCACAGTTATATATTTAGATTATTTACATAAATTTCTTAAAAAAAACAAATCAAAAATCAAATCCGTTTATTTATATAGCGCCATTTAGTAAAATAGTTTCACCTCAAAGGCGCTTCATTAAAACTCTTTTTTTCTCGTTTCTTAACCTTACCTTTGACAAATTCTTTGATTTTTGGTGGATTAATATAATAAAGGGTAACAGTTGTAAATATTAATAATCCGCAATATTATGATAATATACCCTGACTCTTACCTATTTTGAAATTTAATTTCTTCCATGGGGAGATTAATATCAACCTTCAGATTAATAATTTTCCTTCTTATTATTTGAGACAGAATAACAAATCAACGATTCATTATTTTTAATAATATAATTAATACAAATATTGATTTTCTCCAAAATACTCCCCCCACAAAAAACTGTTTAAGTAATATTTTCAAAATAAAATAATGTCAAAATTACAAACGAACTTCTGCTATAAAATCTATTGATTCGTGTACAATTATCTCATGGTACTGTTTTGAGACAACTCAAGACGCAAGCAGCTTCATTTATTCGTTAATTGAGAATTTAGTGATGTAGATTTAGGCAGCCTAGACTACACGACAAAGAACAATGTTTGTGTTGAATTCATTGACTTCGAGTGAAGAATTGCTGGCGTGGGAGCAAGTCACCAACAGGGCCTGTACAGAACATGTTATTTACAATATTTTTATACACGTACTAATATGCATATAGAATTACTGTTTTTACTTGTAGTTTTATTTTACTCCAAACATTAGAGTTCAAAAATGTATACCTCCTATTTTCTTCATAATTGTGAGTGAAGTCTGTTTTATCAGTAAGAGAGTTACAGTTCAAAGAGGATATTATTCAATTTCCTCATACACGATATGAAAACTACACACATGTATATGTGAGTCATAACTGTCGTAAATATAATATATAATATGATAATATTGTTGCGTACTGCGACCATCACCTTGAAAATACTTAAGTTCTTACTTAATAATGTATCAAACAATGTTTTCTTGAATTATTATTCCTGCAATCTTCTAATTCAATTATTTTTTTATCACTGTGGATTTGATCCTCGCTTGGATGCGCAGTCCGGCTTCGCGGTTTCAATTTTGTGCAAGAATCCGTATTTGGAATACATACTAGTACCGCGTCCGTGACGGTCCATTGCGCCGCTTCCGATGAAAAAGCAGTCTTGACAATTTCGCAATCGATGGAATGAGAGTATCTTTCTGACTATTCCGGGAAGATCGTGTATGCAGTTATTAAATACATACTATATATACTGTGTATAGTTGCAATTGCGCACTCTCGATAGAATGCCTGTAATTGCAGGCATTAAAAAAACAATTAACCCTTTTATTACCTAAACTTATTTTGAGACGTGCAATTATCGGCAACTTCTTTACACGTAACTAATGAATTCTTAGAACATTCAAGTTCGTTAAATTGATGCCTGTACGTTATTCTAAGCTGTATCGTAATTTAGAAAGATGAAAATGAATACGTCGTGGAACTAATTAGTGCGATCGCAAGATGGGTTTTGAGTCTACCATGTCTAAGTATTGGCTACTGTTATTCATTTTACAGATGTGTATTTATAGGACGATAGGTCCCATAGTCAGAACATATGCACGATAGTATTAAAGTGAAACGTGGATTTTTGCTATGCTCAAAAATATCACATGAAAGTTTACTTCTTTTTTACTCGACACTAGCAAACCTTAACATTGAGAAGGCAAAGAAGGAAATAATAGTAAAATAGTAATGTGTTCTTACTTTCTCTTCTTTATGCCCTATCTGCTGATGTCGACGACCATCAACTTTATACATCCTGTATTTTTATTTATTGAAATGCAAGGCATGGTATATATCTCTGCTAGATTCTTAAATAAAACATTTTTTTAATTTGTATGCAATAATTTCCCATTAAGCTTTAGTTTTTAGTGATAGCTGGATTTAATGGCCATAAGAAAGATTTTACAATGTAGACCATTTTTCAAATGTCCCTATTCGGTTCATCTTGATCCACGTTTTAAAATCATTTCATCATTCGACTGTGTTTCTTAATATGTTCTTATATTGTTAAATGCCGCTCGCAATGTTTTTCTGAACATCAGTGATGTGAGTAGATAAAAACCGAGTATAATACAATTTATTATCCGATAATAAATTACTTATATGTAATAATTATCTTAACATATGTAATGTTAGTATTATTCACAGTTTAATTTATATGCACTGACTGATTGTTTATCCGTAAGGTAATTATCGATGCTTTGCAAATTTTACAGATATGCGAATCATGTTTTTGGCCATAAACTTTATTTATTAGTAAATTCACCCAAAAATCTCATGTAAATACGGGGATTCTTCTGCATCGTGAATACACATATTTGCACATTTTCACGTATAATTTTATATTGTTAACGACTTTGGATGTGAATTAGGATTTCTTCTATTTTCTTCTCGTTTTTTTGCATCTTCAAAATAATTCTTCGTATAATTACGTTCTGCATTCTTGGAAATGTAATTTTGCTTTTGCTAATGACATAAAAAACACTTTCCGAAAGAACTCATAGAATACAAAATGTGAAGATATAAGTAAAGATATCACACTGCTAATATGCTAATACATTTTAAATGTTGAAACTTGATTACTGATTTTTACGGATAAAACACGATCAAATTGAATACTTTTATAATAGATAGGCACGTATGAGCAAACGGCATCTCGAAAAGCTCTTTTGATTATACACGAACGAATACATCATAATAAATTAATGTGTATTAATTCAGTTCAAAGAAAGGTCACGTGAGAAAGCTACTAACGAGGCACTTTCTAAAAGCAAGATCAAAAATGTTATCGTATAGAAGATACAGGTTTATTAAATATTACTAAGTAGTTTGTGGATCATAAATCCATGTCTACGTGTGTAGAAATTGCACTAATATAGTTAGGTGTCATCTTTCAGTTGAGTAAAGTAACGTAACTATGAAACTTGTCAATTTCTCTTTTCGTATTATTCTCGTATGTAAGTGAAACTATCGCCTGTCTGAATAATTTTGCTTCGGTTAATTGTATCACAGGTTAAAGATTATGATTCATTTTTAATAATATATACTTTGATACAATTTTGTTTTCTGTAAATTATTTTGAATAATGTAAGATATAGCTCTTTAAAACCCGAAAACTTTAAATGTTGTAATCTCTAGAAATGTTCGAAAAATAGATCAATATTATACTGTTTTTTGTATAATTTGTGATCACTTGGATTTCTCAGGAACATAATAGTTTTTCAATGCAACTATGTCATTTTTCTTTTTTGTGTGATAGTTTCCTCATGAAACAGATGCTTGTATCGATAACTTTTATTCTGTCACTCATTTCTTCCTCTTCCATTTCTTTGCTCAACTCATGCTCTATGTTTTTACCTCTCTTTTTCTGCTTGTCAGACCATGGTTTTACCATGTAATCTTGACCTCTGGCTCTGATGCAGTGCATGTATGGCGATTATTTAAACATGCCGTGCATTTTTCGTGAGACTAACTGGTAGATATTTTCCTATGGCAATTATCTCGTTCTTGTACACCTACATTATACATAAAACGTTTGAATAACAAACATGGTTATGAATTTATTACGTATTACTATAAATAAACTGTGCTTGCGGTGAAATTATTTTGACGTCTCAATAAATCGAATCAATCAGACACTTTTAGTTATATTAACATAGCGAAAAACCAAAAGTGAAGATGTAATTTATCTGCAGTAACCAATATAGATTGGTAAAAAATATTTTTGAAAAACATTTTTTTTATCTTCTACTACTCATGGCACATCACGATACCACCATCCGTCTGGGTCTGTAACATTCGGTGCAATTGCACATGTAAATGCTGTGTGGCAATCCGAGGAGAAATTGAAAACCTGGTTATTCAGTTCTAGTCACGAAACATGGATAAATCCATTTCACGTGGCTTACAATACTGAATGGCGGTGTTGCTCCTGGGCGATACAAGATCTACTACTCATTTCCAGTCCAGAGTGAATTTGCGTTTATAAACGCATTTTTGTTGTTTTGATTTTATAAAATATATTTTTAAACATATGTTTTTAAAAATCTAATTCGAAAAATGCATTTTAAATAATAAAAAAATCATTCCGGCGGGATCCGAACCCGCTACCTCCGGCGTTCCTCCAACGCTTTAGTAAAGTATCTTATCCACTCGATCACGAGACCGACTACATGGCCGATTTTACATTGGGAATATGGAATAATCGCTTTTAACGAATATCGCATAATCAAGTTTCCTAATTTGTCTTTAGGCTAAATCCGTATAAATATTACTACTACTATTATTTTTCATTAGAGGGATTTAGTACGGAGACAATACATTTGTGCTGATAGTACTAGATGTATATATTTATATAGTATTGTTAATATTAATTGTATTAGTATTTCAAGGCAACACCGGCCGATATATTTTCAATACATGTTTCATTCATGGTCCTCAAAATATCGATGTTTTGTATTTCAAATTTAGCTCATTCATTGTTATGTGCACATGAAAAAATGAAGGCCTCTCGCTTTTGTTAACTTACGTAGGTCAACATTTTGCATTAGTATAATATTATTAAGTTACTTAAGAACTGTCCGTTAAAGTGAGTTTATTCTTATCTATCAATGGTTTAAATCTTGCCACTATATCTTGTTTTAGGTGTTAATGTGCTTCAAAATATGTGTGATATTTTATACATGTGCAAACACATATTTTTAAAAATTTAAAAATACATTTAAAAATATATATTTACTCTGGACTAAAGAGTGGTAGATCTTGTATCGCCCTGGCGCAATACCACCGTTCAGTATTGTAAGCCACGTGAAATGGATTTATCCATGTTTCGTGACTAGAACTGAATAACAATGTTTTCAATCTCTCCTCCGACTGCTACACAGCATTCACTTGTGCGATCGTACAGTGTGTGACAGACTCAGACGGATAATGGTGTCATGGTGTCTCACGTGTAGTAAAAGATTAAAAAAATCATTAAAATTCTCTAAAGGACAAGCAACGAGGATCGAACATCGAGCTATTATATATCCAAACATCCGTGTATACTCCTAAATCCGCTAATCCTGTGAAACTGTAGCGCTGCCAACACAATCTACAATAATATATGGAGGTAGATTGATGCATCTAGAATCTTCCAAGCTCATCGCCCGCCTTCCCAGGCAAACCTCTGGAAGATTCTAGAGGTAGTTCACCTACCTCAGAGAATACAATATTTTCACCGCAATAATCCATTCTAGAAGAGCCTTCACTCTCGCCTATATAAAGAACTGCGTAACGCAATATGTCAAAGTTAGATCATCAAATTCCTACCTGAAGCAACTGTCTCTCTGTCGCTCGGCTATCCGATTTGCACGTCTCTTCGGGAACCGCTACACATTCACCGTTACTATGCACTGTCATCTCTACACTGTGTATTCAGGGAATAAAGAACATTGGAAATAACGTCTACTCTCATCTTTTATATTAGCAGGGCAACCATACCCGCTAAAAAACTATTATTTGTATATTTTTTAACGAAGTCCGTTTTTTAAAATCGTGGCAAGAGTATAATTCCCAGCATCCTGATGTAACCTTTACAACCATCGAGCGTGTATGGATATGGAGGAGGCAATAACTTGTCAGAATGGAGACGATAGATAGAGATTTGGCGTGATGTTATTTAAATATGCCTGTTTTTGATATTACACTAATCTAATATTGTAAACGAATATCTAGAAGACAGAGTAAGGAATTCAGATATAAGGAAAGAATGTGGAGCGGGTGTAAGCGTTATTGATAAAATGAAGAGAAATTC
>JAPMAF010001163.1:0-11702 GCA_026537445.1 Silvatares holzenthali
ATGTGACAGAGTTGAAACAACACGTGATACTGACTAAAGATATATATAATTTTATTCTATACAAATTTGTATAAATATTTAGCGACACCACGGACCTACCATCCTACAATTTGTTACATATATATTTATTTATTTAATATTATATACAATACAATACCAAATACAACAGCTCCTTTCATAACTATAACAGATGATGGCAAGTGATCCAGTATCCACTCCACTCAAACCCAAACGTCCGCTTCCAGTCTAAAAATAATAGCTATATATACGAGGGTAATCCAAAAACAAGATTTCCAAAGTGACGGATTTGAAAGAAAATTATTAATAGCGCTCAAAACGTTGTGCATGTATGACGAGATGCATTAATGTGGAGGATGCAAAACTTGAGTCAGGATTGACAAGTGGTGCTCCATTTTCTCTTTATGTGTTATACTACACACGAGGCACCATGACACCACCATCCATCTGGGCCTGTAACATTTGGTGCAATTGCACGTGTAAATGCTGTGTAGCAGTAGGAGAGAATGTAGACCTGGTTATTCAGTTCTAGTCACAAAACATGCATTAATCTATTTCATGTGGCGCACAATATTGAATAGTGATATTGCTCCAGGCGATATGAGATCTACAACTCTTTTCCAGTCCAGGGTATATACATATTTTTTTAAATGCATTTTCCAAATATATTTAAAAACCTGAATCGAAAAATATATTTTTATTTTTTTTTTGCTTCCAGTACTTTAGTCAAGTGTCTTAACCACTCGATCAAGAGGCCGATACTCTGCCCATTTCTTTTATTTTCGACAGCCTCTTGGTCTTCTTCCTTGTACTTTCACATCATAAATCACCTTTTCTTATCATTTGGTATCCAATAGCTCTACCTGCTCAAACCATCTCAAGGTATTCATCACATTCTTCTAGGGAGAGTTCAATTCAACAGCGTTTCTTTCAAAGAATCAGGCCATGAGGTTGAGAGCTCCTTCCGGGCCGCTCTCTCATTTAGATAACGAGTTAAATAATTTCAACTGACATGCATATTAATAAGGAAACTTGATTAATTTCCAGGCGCAAAGTGGGCATGTTTTGGGACGGCAGCATTTATTCCACTTTCACTTCTCTTCTACTATGTCCAAACTTCATCTTTGTGCATCAAAGTTAAAAATATTAAATGTAGTTGAATCATTGGAAATAAATTCACTACCTTATTTTTGGAATTGCCCTCGTATTTCAATTAATTTCCTTTGTGTTTATCAGATGCTGTTTGTGCATTAATGCCTAGGAATAACCTGACTCTTTAACCCTTCGACTGCAGATCTAGTTGGGGATTCAAACAAGGTTTGTAGAAGTATCTATTTTTTCAATATAACCTCGCAGACAAACTTCTTTTTCCGCTTGTTGATTTTTTTAAATTGGTCGCCACACAAAACACATGACCAGGTAAAGCTTTGCAGGAGTTGTAAAAGAAAAAGGAAGGATTTATTAGACCCAAATTATAGGAAGGATGAAAAACAGTTATGACTCACTCAAGAAAGAGTGACGTGTCGCTCTACCAAAGACGGCAGCCGGAGGAATCTGACGATTGTATGTGAGCATTGGATCATTAATCAAGCGAATCGCTCAATTCTTTGCTCGTTTTCATTCTCTCCACACACACATTCGGTGCAACTGCATTGTTATAAACCCAGAAGAAGGCAATGGCCTTCCATGGAAACACAAACACCGGGGTGGCTCTGAGACATATTCAATATAATCATTGATTCATATTACTGCAGAAGTAATAATATAAATTAATGATAATATAATATTGACTGTATCTCAGAGCAATCACGGCTTTTGTTTGGGCTTCTATGCAAGGCACGGCACTGCTAGATGGATGGTGGTATCACATGTATGTAACAAAACTTTTTCTGAAGATTTTCTCGTAATCCATAAAGGTATCTTTTTTGTTATACTACACAGAAGGCACCATGACACCACCATCCGCCTGGGCTTGTAACATTCAGTGCTATTGCACATGTAAATACTGTGTAGAAGTAGGAGAGAAAGAAAACCTGATTATTCAGATCTAGTCACGAAACATGGATAAATCCATTTCACATGGTGTACAATACTGAACGGTGGTATTGCTCCAGGGTGATACAAGATCTACCATACATGGCCACTCCAGAGTGAATATATAATTTTTTTTAAATGCTCTTTACTGTTTTTTCAATTTTTTTAAACGCATTTTTTCATACATATTTTTTAAATCTGAAAAATGCATTTATAAATTATTATTATTATTGATACTCCGGTGGTATTTGAATCCGTGACCTCCAGAATTCCTCCACCGCTTTAAACAAGTATCTTAACAACCACGAGACCGATACTGTTGGTCTTCAGCCGTTAGAGCACAGAAGAAAGGTCGAGATGATCAGCTTGTTTTACCGATATTTTCATGGAAGATGCGCTCGGGAACAGGAAATCACTGATTCCTCGGGCTGCTGTGTTTGGCAGAGCTACGCGCGTCACCGCTTCACACTTGATATTAAGTGCATGAGAATTAATAGATTCTCTAAGTCTTTCTTGTGTGCGACACCCTGGCTGTGAAATGATCTTCAGTCATCTGTGTTCACTCCTTCCACCTTTAACATGGGCCTCTTTAAGTCTCGCTTTAATTTCCTCTATCCCTAAGTCTTCCTCATCCCACATAGTGTCTTATGATGCTGTAGGCCCGCTTGTTTGCCCATTTCCGGCTATTCTCTCGTTTAGGTAATGAGCTGACAGACCGGTGAGTCATCGACAGTATAGTGGCTCGGCAGTCAAAAGTTTAAACAGTCACAAAACCAAACCCATTCTACTGAAAAGGGGCTACTAACTTACGCCCCCAATCTATTAGTGAATATTACAATTTATGAATTACGTAATTATGATGTTTACAATAATAGCGAAATATAACAATAAGAAATGCCAACAATTTCCCTCCGCGACAGCGTCACGATGCGCGAAATGACATCCGCACTTAAGTCTTTGAAACACTAACAAAACAATCCATTGAACAGATTACGTCATTGGTTAACTGATTGCGGTAATTGCACTCGGTGGTGCAATACCAATCCTCTCCAAGCGGTTTAACACTCCATTACAACACGTTTACGGAAAGGTGGAAGACAAAGGAACTGAGGAAACATACAGTGGAAGATCAGGTATTATCGTAGGTTTCGGTGTGAGCACACATTGTAGTGTCCATCTTCAGGGCGAGTCTGTGTGAAATGTCAGCATTTGACTGACTTCTCATTTAGGAAATCTAGTAATAAATATACCTGACTTACAAAGAAGGATATAGATAA
Organism: Silvatares holzenthali; assembly: GCA_026537445.1. Taxonomy (NCBI): domain Eukaryota; kingdom Metazoa; phylum Arthropoda; class Insecta; order Trichoptera; family Pisuliidae; genus Silvatares; species Silvatares holzenthali. The sequence goes on from JAPMAF010001163.1 coordinate 3,330, forward strand.
ACACCCTAACACATCAATAGAGACAATGGACTTCACCTCAAGATGGCGTGCTGTCCAGCTCTAGCTCGGCCACCTAATTAATGACTAATGACACTTTAAAGACTATTGACTTGCAACAATATACACATACCTGTCTACAGTATGGTACTTTCACCCAGTAATTAAGCAAACACCCTTTTAACTAGTCAGGCTGACTCTTCACACAGACAAACCTGCGCTGAAGATGAACACTGCAATGCCATTTGAAACATTGGCAAACAAAATGTCACAATACAATATGACTACCCAAAAGTAAACATGCATAAAGAATAATAAGTGAGTGCCAAAATGATTTTTTAACGGTAGCATTAAAATCAATGCACATGTAAAAGGTATGAGATAAAAGGGCCACCCAAGAAAATGGCCAGAACAGATTAAACAAATTTCGATCGATTACTCTGTTCATAGTTGTAATAATCACAGAGTACGCATGAGATGATTGAACGTGGATGAAGCAAGAGATGCCGGGATAGAGTGGTGTCTCTGTTTACCTCTTCGAGGAAACAGCATGATGGTTTATTGTATTATATAGAAATCAACGGAAGTTACTCTATTATTCCCAAGAGATTATTTAATCATAAGTTTATGTATATAGTCGTGTTGTGACACTGTGTTTGCCAACGTTTCGGATTACATTGCAGTGTCCATCTTCAGGACGAGTCTGTCATTGGTGCACAAGTATGAATGGAGTATTTAACCGAGAGGATTGATGTTGCAGCGCACGCGAGTATAGCATGGTGGATGGAGAAGGAGGCAGTTAACCGATGATGAGGCCGCAACCGAAGCGGAACTGCTGCTTGCTCTGGTTGGCCATCCCCGAGAGGGCGAAGCTGAACGGCAGGGGCTGCAGCCTCTTCTCCAGGACGCAGCCTACGTTCCAATTCGTATCGACCATTGCTGAAAATGAAAATCATCCCAAATCTCAATGCGCCGTTAACATGTAACGTGGGTTCAAACTAGGTGTAAGGGTGAAGCCGTAGCACTGTAATTCCCGGAATTTTGTCACTGTTAAATATTTTTAGTTCAGATGATCAAATATTTTATAATAATAACAATACACACCTCTAAAAACTAAATCAGCCTTTGGCAGTTGGACCTGATAACCTATTGTGCCCACAGACTCCTGGCCGCGGAGTGACGTCTCCACCTCCACGCCGATCTGAAACAGAAATTAACATTGGATAATTCTTCTTAATAATAATATACATTTATATAGCGCCAGACATAATCCACCACAACGGAGTTCAAGTTGGTATAAGTTATCATTAGTAAAGGTATTTATGTCGTACTTGTTAAAGGCATTTATGCCGCATATTCTGTTAAATAAATAGTACATAAAAATAATAATTATTATTTGTTCAAGATGGAAAATATCTACAGAGTATTATTACATAACTACTAGTTGGTATTAGACATCGGCAAGACAGTGGATTCCCCTCTCCATATCAGCATACATAGTAATGTGTCTTCAAAAGTAGCGCATTCCACAGGAGCGGCCCAGCCACTTGGAAAGCTCTATCATAGTAGTGCGATTTTTCACACGTTATGGAATGGTGACATTATTTAATGCGTATGAGCACGATAACCTCAGTGTAAGCTGTTTACCGCTGAGAGTATTTTGTTTGTAGAGTTCTGAGATATAAAGTGGTGCTGAATTCTTGCTGAAACACCCAAAGGGCATTCAATCTGAAGATACCTATTGATCAGAACTGCCCCAATTAAAATGAATGATCTACAAAGATTTCAACACATCGGGTTTATGGCGTCCAATCCCATCTGCCTGAGAAATCCTCTACTCCATTTTTGTACCAATTTTATTCTTCACAGCATTTAAGCTCCATCCTTGGGCACAAGTCACCTCTTTGATCACCCACAAATCTATCCTGAGTGCACTGCATCCACATCACTCCTGTGATTTGTCTTATATCGTATTATATCTAATCTGCGGTCTTCCCATACTTATTCCGCATGTTTTGACTGCCATTCCAGAACGGTTTTCGATAATCGATAGTCAGAGAACTTGGCAACAGGCTAGTAAACACGAGATGTGTGAAAGAGAGAGAAAAAGATCTAATTACAATTATTAAAGATATTAATAAGTGAGAAATTGACATCAGTGATCATCAATCTCTGCAACGATTTCGGGTATGCGGTGATTCTCTCTCTTATCTCACACCTTTTTTTTATTAGTTATACTACACATGAGACACCTTGACACCACCATCCGTCTGGGCCTGTAACATTCGATGCGGTCGTACATGTAAATGCTGCGTAACAATAGGAGAGAAATAAAACCAGGTTAATCAATTGTAATCATGACACATGGTAAATCTAAACGGTGGTATTGCTCTAGGGTGATAAAAGATCTACTTACTCTTTATATTTTTTAAATGACATTTTAATTTTTGATACCTACCTTTTGACCATTTCAACGGTTTTTCACTAATGTAAAAAGGGTGAGTAGGATTGCACACGCCTTCTCATCGTCTACTAATAAAGAATAAGTTTGAGGCGCTGTCCTTTACCTGGACTTGTTCGCTGGCTTGCTTGTAATAACAAAGGTGCAATCCGGCCATTCCTAGCGTGCCGGATATTTCAGAATCTGAAAATAAAACAATTATAAAGATTAATTTAAAAGGATTTTTTTGAGAAATATCAAAGTCCTAAGTGAGTGTGTAATATACCCTTCATGGAGTACCGGCCGGCGGCCGAGACGATGGCGATCTCGCCCCCCGGGATCTTGGGGCTGCGCTGGTAGACGAGCTCAGCGCCGAGCGCCAGCCGCGAGCTGACGGCCTGCAGGTAGTGGGCCACGGCCACCCCCGCGCCCTCCAGCGGCTCCTGGCTGCCCAGCGTCACGGCGCCAGTGTGCATCGCCCCGCGGTACTCGCACGTCGCCTGCAGCGCCGAAAGCTTCATCGCTTGCACCTGCATCACACACCGGCATACTGTACATCTCAATATTCGAGTTATTTTCAGTGATACATAATGAAGTCTTACTGTGTGACAAAGGGATGAAAGCAGAAAAAATGCAGCGGAGATGTAATTATTAAGAGAACGGAACCGGATGATATTTGTTTATTATTCATGCCGAAATAAAGTTCACAAACTACGAGCAGTACCCACCTCACTAAGTGTAAATACTGAATAATTTGCATATTGCGGTGCCACTAACACAATCGACAATAATATAAGCGAGGTAGTTTCATACATCTAGAATCTTCCAAACACATTGCCCAGAACGGTGAACCTCTGGAAGATTCTAGAGGTAGTTCACCTACCTCAGAGAATACAATATTAACACCGCAATAATCCATTCTAGAAGAATATTCATTCTCACTTATATAAAGAGTCGCGTAACACAATATGTCAGAGTTAGATCATCTATTTCCTACCTGAGACAACCATCTCTGTACCCTGGGCCATCTATTTCGCACAATGTCTTTTCGGGAACCGACTCCCTCGGCCGCATAATCGTTCGCCGCGACACATTCACCATCACTATACACTGTCATCTCTACACTGTGTATTCGGAGAATAAAGAACATTGAAAATGATGTCTACTCTCGTCATTTATATTAGCAGAACAACTGCACCTGCTAAAATATCATAGCAACTTTTGATCGAAAAATTCTACCATGTTGACGTACTAGGCGTCACTTTGACAGACAATCTCAAGCTTAATAGCACTATAGAGGGCAGAGAGAAGCAGGCTGAGACAGAGGCTGGGTGCTCTTTATCCAGCGTGTGGATTCTTCACCTCTGAGCAACTTCTGACCCTATACAGATCTCAAGTGTGTCCGGTTATTGAATACGGTAGTCACCTCTGGTCGGGTGCTACAAAATACCTTAAACGCCTCCTCGACTCTGTACAGAAATGAGCAGTCCGGTTGATTTATGATGCAACACTCACAAACAATCTTCAGACGAAGAGTTGGAATGTTGTCTGTGTTACCATTACTACTATGGAAGGTGTTCTTGGGTCTTTGATTCCTCCAACCGCTATCTATGGTAGGGTGACAAGGCACGCACTCTCAGCATCCGAATGCAGTTGACTTGGGTCGTACGAGGACTATGGAATGCGTTGCCGGCCACTGTGTTTCCTCCTTATAATTTGGGTCTCTTCAACAACCGAATCAATAAATCCCTCCTTTACCCATTACAACTCCCACATATCATCGCCTGATAGACCTGCCTAAGCGGTGTCTCATGTGCCGAAACTGGTTAAAAAAATCCCTGATGTTTTGCCTTACCTGTCCCAAAAGTCTGCACTTAACGTTGGGCGAGATTTGGTGTATGAGGTTAGCATTGATGTTCCCATCGGGATCCACATCCCCGAGGATGACGGGGAAAGCCTCCGTGGGGCTGATTTGCTTGGTCCCCACGTAAGTAGCCCCCACCTTGTAGCCGCTGGGAGACATGGAGCTCATGTTCAGCGTGTGCGATATCTGAAAAAAAAAACATTTATTTAACAGTACTATTTAGTTTCAAAGAAAATATAACAATTGCATTATAACAATATTACAGTACCACAAAAATAATAATAAGGAAAAATGCATAAAAAAATGAGAATGAATATTGAGTAGCCATATCCTGTTGCAATATTTTATATCGGACTATATTGCAACGCTCTCTAAGGAATTTTTAAGTATTTCCAAGGCCTAAAACATCATAGGATGCTATGCGGGATAGGAAGACTTAGGGATAGGGTAGAATTGACGCGGGACTCGGAAGACCATCATTAAGTACTGGACTATTTACTAAACGAACTGCACGCCTTTGCACAGAATCAAGGAGATTTTTTAGATACTTGGGAGCTCCGGACCAAAGGTTACTACCAAACTCAATTGTTGGACGTACCTGCGATTTATATAGAGTGAGAAGCTGGGGCCCAGAGGAGAATCTCCGAGCTCTATACAACACACTGTACACCAACTTCCTAGAGGCTAATTTAACTCTAGTTTCTATGGCACCACGGTGCATAAGATCACCAGAATCAGAGAGCGATACTCCTAGTACCAGAATAAATGCTGTGGAGACGAGATCGTGGGAAAGAATGTGCAGAGGAGAGACCGTAAGTGACAGGATAAGAAATAGAAATATCAGAGAAGAATGCCAATTGAAAGTTGCGATCACAGACATTATAAGTTTGATGTTTAAGATGGATATGTCGAGCAAATGGCAAATAAAAGATTATTAAAACAGCAATCTGCAGCGCGACTAATTGGGGGAGCAGTACGGAGAAGGCCTAGAAAACTTGGCATTAGCATGTATTTTGACTTCTTGAATGAAGGACAATGTGCAGAGATTTATCAACCATTGTGCGTGTATAAGTATGAATGTGGAAGAGGCAAGTGTGTGCCAGGGCAAGCAGATGGCACTCCATTCTCTCTGCCTACTCCTATCGCAATTCGGATAAAGTTATGTATGTATTTACCATCTCTCGTGAACTTACTATGATAAGTAGTCATTTACCTGTTTCAGACACTTGTTTTTCATAGTTTTAGCAACCTAATGTAATTAATGAATTTACCTGAAAATGATTGCTAATTCCTCGATTCACCATCAGTTTGCCGCCCTCGAAATTTACCGGGAAAACCTCTGAAACAAAATCGACAAAATACAGTGGTAATACGAGTGGACATAACCTCAAATTATTTAATGGGATTCTCAAGGACAATCCTGCATAACATCAATAATCGCATATAAAAAACACAATATTATCTGAAACACAGTACACGTTTCGACTGTAAAATCGTCAATTTTCATACAGAAGTGATCGAATGTATTTTTACAATAGATGGAATCGTGACACCAATTTTAAACTATATTCTATGAAAATAACAGATACTGAAATTAAAATGATACGAATAAATAGGTAGGAGAATGACAAATACGTTAATTCATAATCAATTAACGAAATGTAAACAGTTTTAACTAACCCTTGCACTTTTTGTGTAACTCGTCCAGCGAGCCAGGATTCTCCAGTTTCGGCTCGTTTAATAACAAATCCTTCGGTGCGTCCGCCGCGGCAGACATTTTCGCCCTGTGAGAGCTAGCAAAGGCACCCATTTTGTGAGATATTATTTGAATTTCCTTTACTTAAATCCGGTAAATTCTGAAGAAACTAAGCACTCAGCATACACACCGCTCTCACGCTGCCATTGAAAAGAAACATAGAAAAGCTTAGATAAGATTAGAATCGTAATCAGTAAATGTATTGCCATATTAAAAAATAAAATTACAATTTATTTAAAAGTACTTACATGGATTTAAGGTTTTCCCCCAATAATGAATTATCGAACTACTTTGTACCATAGTGTTCATGCGGCACAGAAATTGAGATTGGGACTCTGTGCATTGCTAAATAGCCATTTGTATTTATCAATGTACAAAGGCGTAAAGAGGGGATGTTGGTAGTAATTGCTTTTGCTAAGACTCATGCATATAGCTTTATGATTATTCTATGTTTTTATTTTAAATACAGTTCTTTATTACACGATCACGCTGTTTTACAAAGTAAACTGAACACCAAACTGTTTAATATTAGCATATTTATAATCTGAGATTGTGTAATTTCAAGCTAAATGCTTGTGTTGACTCGTATGAGGATTACTGTAATAGTATATATGTGATGGTTACTTTGGTTATTTAACCTACATATAGACAGTTGTATATATAAAGAGTTGAAGAAAATGAATGTAGGTGCGGAATTGAATGGAAGGGAAGTATATTGTTTATTATATGCAGATGATGCAGTGCTAGTGGCAGATAATGAATGGGATTTACAAGCGTTAATTACCAAGGTAATAATTTATTTATTTTATTTATTTAACAATACAATGTACCAGATACTAGAAAAAAGAAATAGTAAATAAGAAAAAGAAATAATAAACAAAAAAAATATTAAACAATAATTAATATAAAAAGCAAATATATGTAAAGTAAAGCAAAAAGGTGATAGGTAGAAGTAAAAAAGGAAGAGACGGTTATCAAGGGATAGGGAAAGAGAAATAGAATTTACGATGATACGGAGAGCTGCAATGTTTCTATAATGCGTGATAATGGGTTGTGAAGTATATCGAAGGCATTCGGTAGGTTGTTAAGAAGGCGCGGTACTGAATATGCAGGTGCCAAGGTTTGTTGAGGAATGAGGGATAGGGAAAGGAGCGTGATTTCGAGAACGGACGTAATTTACTGGAGCATTGAAGGTAGCGAGTACTGATAGATTATGAACGTTACCTCTTAGCAACATTATAAAATGTTGCATGAGGTGAAGAGAGATCTGCACGATTCTAGAGAATTGATAGAAAGCATGCCTAGGAAGAATCTGGAAGGGAAATATTCGAAAGTGTCATAATTGATGGAATAGTATCAGAGTGTTCGAAGATACAGACAACGAAGATTTTTTTGTGGACCCGTTCCAGGGATGCGCAGTAGCAGGCCTTATCCGGATTCCATATAATGGAACCGTATTCGAGGGTAGTGAGAACTAGAGTGATATAGAGAGAGTGAAGAACCTTCGGATTTTTGAAAAGGCGAGATTGTCGTACAATAAATCCAAGGGATTTACTGGCACGACATTGCACAGAAAGAATATGTTCATGAAAATTAAAACGGGAATCGTACATAATCCCTAGGTCTTTAACGATTTTGAGTTGCGGGAGTGCCGATCCAGATAGTCTATAAGAATATGATATAGGGTGCAAGGAGCGTGAGAAAGATATGGAATTACATTTACCAATACTGAATTTGAGTTTATTTATCGAGGCCCAGGAAGATAATAAGTCAAGTTTGAGTTGAAGAAGATCGCAGTGGTGTTGTGAATTTACGAGAAGAATATATTAGGTGTATAAAGGTATATTAGGTGTGCAAGGATAATGATCTGTTAATGCATCTTATATTAGGTGTGCAAGGATAATGATCTGATAGTAAATCAAAAGCAATGGTCAAATACCATTGCTTTTGATTTAAAGAAGCAGAAATAACAAAATGTAAAATAAATGTGGAGAATGTAGAATTATAGTTGGTTGAAGAATTCGTATACATAGGAAGTATGTTCACGAGGGATGGAAGATGTGAAAGTGACATTGAAAGGAAGAAGGTGAGAAAGCAGATAATCGAGTAAACGGGCTCTAAACGCTGTCATATTGATCAAAAAATTATGGATGAGTGCCTGAATAGCAGTACATAGCGAAGTGTTAGTGCCAACGTTGTTGTATGAAAACAAAACTTGGATCTGGTAGAAAAAGAACGAAAGTAGAATAAATGCTGCTGTCCCACCACATACCCGTATTGCATCTGGAAACGAATTGAGTTTCCTTGTCAATACGC
>JAPMAF010001165.1:0-11700 GCA_026537445.1 Silvatares holzenthali
ATATATTTTTATACATATATTTAAAACCTGAATAAAAAAATGCATTTTTAAATACATTTTTTTTTCACTCCGGCGGGGTTCGAACCCGCGATCTCCAGCGTTCCTCCAACGCTTTAGTCAAGCGCCTTCAACCAATCGACCACGAAACCGACTTTTGTCTGATCTACATCATTAGCACCTTTCAACTTTTTCTCACATTTTTTATTCAAAGTCTATAATAAAAATTGTATTTGTCTTTTGGACGGGAATGTGAATCTGAAAGTACCTGCATTGTATATCATTACTCTTAAAATTAATAAGAAGAATATCAGTTTACTTCTGAGCCAATCATATTCACGTTCAATTTGCACTAAGACTCTCCTTAGTATAGTAAAGGTGGTAGTGTACTGTATATTCAAGAAGTTTTTGTATCGCAAAAGTGAGTGATCAAAACGTTTTGATGTTCATCTACTTCCACTTGAAGAAACCAAGCAATTTGGTGCCGCATCCCACCTCAACGTCTCCAAGGTGATGCAGGTCCTCTTCGTTCCTTTTGGTCATCTCAGGCATGACGTCATCCAAGATCTTCAGCTCCCGCCGGGTGAACATGAAGTCCAGGGACTTTCTGATGCCGATCATTACCACCAACATCAGCGGGAACAGGATGGATGTGGCGCTGAAGGATTTAATGAGCCACAGACAGACCAGACAGGTGAACTGGATCAGAGTGAACATGTGGACGCGCTTGATCGGGACCTGAAATAATGAAAAAACAATATTGAAAAACTATTTGAAATTATAGACCCTGGATGAAATGAACATATCAGGGAATATCAGGGAAGAATGCCAATTAAAAGTAACAATCGCGGACAGATTTTAAGTTGAATGTTTGATATGGTATGGACATGTCGAAAGAATTGCAAACGAAATACTAGTTATACAGATCTACAGTGCGGATTTAAGTAGAAAAACATTACGGGGAAGGCCTAGAACAATTTTGAGGAAGCATGTTTCTCAATTTATTAATGAAGGTAATATAAGGAGCTTCAACACCGTCGTGCGTGTAAGGTGAGAAGTATGAATGTGGAGGAGGCATGATGTGTGTACCAGGATAGAGACAGGTAGCTCTCAATTCTCTCCTCTAACGGGATTTGGAGTGATGTTATGTATGTACGTATTCGAAATTGTTTTAAGAATAATTGCGCAATAATCGTCATATTATGAGGTTGTGCAGTAAATAAATAAGCATTCATTCTGGGTTTGCAATTTGGTTTTAGGAAACTAATGACAAGACACTCCGTTGCCTAGCGTCTCATCACCTTGAGCACCTGGAGGAGGGGGTATGCTACAACAGTCGACCAATTATAACACAAATATCGTCCGAGAATTTTACTCTGGAGAATCTCCCGCAGTGCTACTGCTTTTGGTTTAGCCAATCGTATAAAAAAATCCATATTAGCGCGAACATACCTGTCGCAAGAACATGTAATCCGGTTGATATTTCGGCGGCATGAACATGATGAGAATCCTGTCGTAGAACTGAAGGCCTTTGAGGGATGCTGCCCCCATGTAGAGGAAGACTCCGAACAGTACGGGCATCGGTATGTGTTTCAGCATCGGGGTTAGCAAGACGGACATGCCGATCATGAGGAAGATCAGGATGTGCGTGACGCGCTGCTCGCGGACTCCCAGGAACTGCGGCTTCTCCCCTGGCGCCGCGCACTCCGACTCCAGCTTCAAGGAATTGACGTGGTTAATTGACAGGACGGTCGCGGCGACGAACCAGGGTAGCCCCATCGCGGAGCAGATCATGATCAAGATGGAAAGGATAAAGAGATCCAGATGGTAGCCGCATCCTTTCTTCAACTTGTTCTCTTTCCTGTTGACGATCACCGCCGTGATCTGTTGATCCATGAATATGAGAATCGTCCCGAGAAGTGCGGGCAGCACCGCTACTATGGCGGACCAGAATGGGTTGTGGTTGAACGGGTGGATGAGCCATCCGCGATCGGCGATAGTCGGTTTGAATTCGCTGGGGACTTCCAACTTGGGAGTGTTGATTCCGACGTTGTAGTCCAGCATTGTCATACTCAAGATGGCGATGATGACTGAAAAATCGCTTACGATTTGGCGGACCTATCGGAATGAATCAAAACATTAACGGAGTTCATTCCAACGTGTATTTTAATGAAATATGTAAGTTGTAATACCTTTGACGGGAAGAAAAGAGAATTTTTGAAGTCTTTTAAGATAACAGATATAATATATGTCCCCATAAAGAGAATGATTGACATTAAAAATACGTCAGGTACGTAAGCTCGTGTATCACAACCGTCTCCCAGCATAGTTCCATTATTTTTCTGGAAAGCAAAACAAATCAATACTTTTGATTAAAAATCTAATTTGATGTTTATGCCATGTTATTTGGGCCATAAATAAATACTTACTAAGCATTCTGTTTTATTAAAAGAAGTCCAGTTAATTGTAGAATTTGCTTCCGTATTATCTGAAGGATAGCAATAGCATTCGTAATTTAGTACATCATTGGGATGCGTATTTATCGGGAAATTTTTGCCAATCAGTAAAACGTTTTCTACCGCCTGGAATAGAAATTGTTCAATTAACAAGATAGAATGATGTTAGTGTTGTATTAAACTTCTGCAGATGGCGTGTAAGCTTGATTTTATGAGACCGACCTTATAAATGAAGATGAAGGCAATCAACGTAGCGAAGTTTTCTTCAGTAAACCTTGTAATGTAGCACACTAAAGCGCTCGCATCGACAGCCACGAGAATCAGAAGAATGACAGCTATCCATGTTCCGATGCAGAAGCGAAACGACATATAATCCCACTTGACTTTTCTGCAAAATTCGTAAACTATCGTCTCAAACACTAAAACTGGGCCGGTCGATCCTAATATAGTGAGAGGTTGCCCCGAGAAGAAGCCATATCCTATACCGCAGACGAATCCAGACACCAGGGACTCCATAGCGGCCATGTTTCTACCGGTCGCGTGTCCCAAGAGTCCTCCGAAAGTAATGATGGGCGAGAGACAAGCGAAGTATAAAAATATCCAGGAGGCTATACATTGTATAGCGAGAGCGTCTTTGAAGTCGCTCCAATAAAACGGAACTTTCCGTTTGAAATCATTGATAAGGCCTCCAAAGAGTTTCCCACTTCTCGACAATCCGGATTCTTCCCTCTGCTTTTGCTCTTCTTCCTCTTCATCCTTTTCTTCGTGATTGTGTTTTTCTTGCGGCCTTTTCCTCGGGTCTTGCGACGGAATGGCGGCCGGGGGCTCGATCCGTATGGCCGGATCCCATTCTCCCGGCGGCAAGACCGTGACGGCGTCCAAGAACTCATCGATGCCAGCCAACAGGTGATCTCGCTTGCGAGCTCTATACGCCACTTCGTGGAACACCTCATCCGACATCAACGTCGCCATGGCTCTTCCGATTTCGTGGAAACTGGAATTGTTCGAGGAAGGGCCGAGCAAGACGAATATAAATCTCGTCGGTACAGGTACTTCGGTCAAGTTGCCCATCATCGTGGCCGCGTTAAGTCTTATAAATGCGGAGAGAGTTTTCTCCAAAAAGTCCACCTCTCCGACTAGAATGTTGGACGCCTCGGCGCCGGGCGGGATTTTCCGCATGAAGTGAACGTTCCCGCGGTGATTAGTGTCTCCGTTCGGCAGGTCGCCTCCGCTGTTGATCCTCGTCATGGACACGTTACTCGGGCTTTTGACCATAATCTCTTCGGCTCCTGAAACATATTTATTATAATTTGACATAGCTCATTTTTAAATATTTGCAAATCTACAATATTCTACAACAAATGTTGCTATTAAGCTCCAATAAAGCAAAACCATAAACTATTACGAGTGAAACTATACAATAATTACATGATGGGGTTTCTAGCACCAACGTAAAACACCGTAACCGAAATCCACGATCGGGATGGGATGTAATGTACGACATGCAGAGAACGAAAAAGAACGTCCAAATAATGAACAAAGAGGAGAAAAGAGGGAAACACATTCACATAACACAGATGAAAAAGTATGTAAACAATGGCGAAAATAAGAGAGAAAAGTTGCTGCAGGACAAAATGCGGAGGATTACCCGCTCCCGGGATGGAAAGGTAGCGACCGAAATCCCCCTGCTTGGCCGCTCCTGCCAGTGAGGGGGCTGAGCTTGGGTGACTATGCTCGTCCACTGCAACAGGGACACGGTCACGGTCAGGGACGGCTAGTTCAGGTCTCCCCTGCGGAAGCGCTAATAGTCGAGTGTGCACACCATACACTCTGCACACTAAATACTCGTATGATACGATGGCAAGTACAGGTAGTTGTGTAGTGAGTAGTGAGTAGAGCCCCTAGAGACGAACACATGCAAACACTATGTCGGTTATCTTCTAATGAAACATTTCCACACCAAATATACAGTTCCAGGGTGATAGAGCGTCGTGCAGTGACCATCGGCAAGTCTTCGAGAAACGTGAGCAATGTGACGGTAGAAACGGTATGCGATCGAAGACTGTCGTCAGTGTTCGTTGAGTACAGAGAATGTATAATAGGAAATGAGAATAAAAGTATATGCGTGTTTTGTAAAAGCAAAAGTGAAGTGGAATCAAAATGCATCGGACGCGATTGAATAGCACCAACGCACGCGCAGAAAACATTTAAAATAGTATTGTAAAATAATAAACAATATTTATTGATAAAAGAAGAATCTGTTTGAAGTGAAGTGAAGTGAAGGATAAGGAAAGTGTGATGTGACCATTTTGATTAGAGCGAACCTTTCTGCGTCGGGCACATGGTGAGCCACGTGGTGAAACCGACCACGTGGGGACTGAAGTCAGCTGTGGAGGCAGTAAAATACCACAAATCAATATCACAGGTGTACTCGTATCTCATCAAATACTCTCCGCAACTACGCCTAGCTATGTTGTTCACAGGACTTCCTTAGAGCTATTTATTATGAATGAACATCACTCGAAGGAAGCGAATTGCTTATATCAAATTAGTATTTATAAATTTAATTTTCCTTTGAACTCCTACCTTTCCCTTTGAAGTATTTATCAATTTGATTTATCCCATTTTACAGATAGCGGGAGGAAATGGAAATAAGCATTTATAAATATCAAATCACATTTTCATAAGAGTATTTTTATTGGAAATACGTATTACGCCATGTTATTATATTAAAAATGAGATTATCCTATTGATTGTTAGTATGTCTAAATATATTCTAAATGATGTTATACACGTTAAATTGTAGTACCCATAACAATACTAACCAAACCAAACTCATCAAATGTATCTATAATCACCTCCACCAAAATCAGTACAAGAAATGTGACAACACAAATACGTAATGACAAATTCAGATGAATCACACAATGAAAGATGTTTGTGTTGTTTGAACAGTTATTGATTGTTTAGGATCCTGAAGAGCCATAATTGGAATCAACAGAAGAGACTTGATTCAGACAGGATTCTGCGAACGGAATAAATGTTCAAACAACAGGCTGTGCAGGTAATGTTGTGAAAGCTGAAACTAAAGATCGCTGACCGACAGGGCACATATCTACCACCACGTTGTTCGGGCGAATGTACACAAGCGGCTGGACTAGTCTCCTTTAACCAAAAACACTGAAAGCTCCGGACGGCAGCGCAGAGTCCAGAGCTCACAGATGGTTACCGAAAGCTCCCGATGATCTTTGAAATGAAATTGATGAGCCCCAAACGACACCACAGTTCGACGGACATGAATAGAGATCGGGTCAGATGCCCCGCAGCTACGAAAAGCTCCCGAACGATCGTCGGATTCTCCGGGGTACCTGGGACAGCCAAGTAAGATCCTTTGCGAGCCTTCTCTCCCAGAAGGGCTGTGTGGGCGGAAGCTCGTTCTTCGCGAGGCGGCTTCTTCGTATTCTCCTGTAAGTCTGATCCAAATACACCACTAATACAGCCTGTGCAATCTGAAACGCCGTGGTTATGTTTATTAAGATATCCCTTCTTTGATACAAGAAGCGTACATTTGAATCGAGATATACATATACAGGTGTATGCATTCCACTCTTTGTTAGAACACACTCATTATGGAGCGCTGCAAAGTATGCATCTTCGCAAGAAATATCCATAAATCCATGCTTCTGCGTAAACGACAATTAGAAGAAAGCAGTTCCAAGTCATATACGTGATTTATTTCTCGAAAAGTATGCAATTTTATATAAATTTGTTATCCATCTGCTTTCTTGTCTGATGTTGGTAGATAGCTGGAATGTGTATCTTTAAAATTTCATCACAAATACAGGAAAAAAGTAAAGTGGTTAAAAATGTCAATGTATAAATTTAGAGTATATTTTCCATAATAAATTGCAAGAAATATACGCCAACCGTTATACTAAAGCAATATTTATTCAATATGTTTGGACTATGTTTATATAATATGAGAGAAATTTAAAAAAAAATAAAAAATTCGTGATCAGAAATGAAATCGTTAAAAATATTATGAATCACTGTCCAATAAAATGAACCTTAACATTACCAAATTCATTGGAAATAAATCAACCAGATAACAATCTACCCTTCTCGTCTTTTAAAGTTGTATATGTTGTTTAATAGCGATTTCGTGCCGTTTGGCGAAGTTTAAAAGTAGAGCGATAAAAGGGAGCTTTAAAAATACAGAGATAAAAAATGAGAACTTTAAGTATATCATTTGCAAATTATCGTTCAGGCTCAAATTATTTAGACAAGTTTTTATACGTGTTTTTATTTTCTTGGTCACTTTTTTCTTTAAATTAAATTTGGAATAACATATGGTTATATTTTCAGAATAGTAATGTACGTATTGTAAAACAATCTTACTTTTTGAGGATGAGTGATTCCTTCCAATGTCAGCCAGCGATCTGATTATAGGCAATCTGGACATGTTGTTCTCCTTTCTTCTCTCAAACTGATGTCTATGCTTTCTCAGTAGGGCATCTTTCACGAGATCTCTCTTGTCAGAAGTCAGCGCGTTGGAGTTAATCATCGTATCTAGAACCAAGTCAGCGACCTGCTCCAGAGACACAGCTTCCATATCCAACATGACCGTGCCGTTAAGCAATAGACTCCTGAGCTCGAACAGCGAATGAAGGGAGAGCGTTGCCACGTGAGGTTTAGACCAACGGTTTCCTCCTTCTTCCACGTCTTCTTCGAATTTGATCCACCTGGCTGTCTCCTTCCATTCCAGTTCGTCTCCTTCTTTGACCAGCTCCTCCATCTCCGAGAAAAGAGGATGTGACTCGTGCGTTCCATCGTCGATTTCTTCGCCGAGAATGAATTGCACTCTTTGCGCGGGCGGTGTGACTGTGAAATAAATTATAAATATAAACAACAACCACAAAAAAATTTACAATATGAGTAAAAAAGTAACTTATCGATTAACTTTTATGCAAAACACTTGACAAATTTCTCATCATTGTGATTTAAAGTTCAATTACATGCATACAAAAAATACAAAACTTCGTGCACAAGAACCATTACCCAATAAACTATTTGTAGACTTCACACAAAGAACAATACTACGAGCACAAAGTAATCTTCATTGTATAATACTTACTATTTTAAAACGTAAAAAGTAAAGGATCTAATATTAAATTAAATAATGTAAACTGAAAACATGCGATTTTATTTGTTACTCAAAGTGTATTCTCTGGGGAAAATTTAATATTTTCTTTTGAATTTTCTCAAGCTTACATTATGACGAATTTCTGAAATCCTTTACATCTTATAATCGAAAATATTAAACATTGTAATGCAATAAATTTAATGCCTACATTTCTCTGGCTTTTTGTGAAAGGGAAACGATTATTTTTCTTTTCTCATCACTGGTTTCTTTGCGTGTTTGAAGGCGTAACAGAAACGATAAAAGATTTGTGTTTAAACTTTTCCATCCATTTTCTTCCGTGAATGTGCGTTGTTTAATGGCTTCAAACTATTACTGACAAGACATAGGGGGTGGTTTGCTCTAATAATACCATGATCGCTAATGGCATTTGAACAGCAGTATTACCTTTAAAACCACTTCAGAACATTGCCATTTATAAAACATTGCAAACCTTCAGGATCATATTTCTTGAGAAACCTATTTACTCAAATGATTAAAACTAAGCGATTACGTTATAAGTAATTGATACATCAAATGAAAAATTTCCACATATGCTAAGCTACATACAATAGTAATTAAAACAGAATAAACGCAAATGCCATTTATCAACACGATTATTTTTTTGGTTATTAAAATAATTAGAAAAATCATGCATAAATTCCGAAACATAAATAATATAATAAATTCACACTTCAAATAATTGTACCTAACTTGGCAATAAAAGAACAATCGGTTTTGTTGGCCTCGTGGTCGAGTGGTTAAAGGCAGTTGATTAAAGCATTGGAGGAACGCTAGAGGTCGCGGGTTCGAATCCCGCCTGAGTGAATAAAAAGGATATAAAAAATGCATTTTTCTATTCAGATTTAAAATATGTGTGTAAAAATATATTTAAAAATCAAAAACAGCAAAAAAAAATGCATTTATAAATATATATTCACTCTGGATTGGAGAGTGGTATATATTTTATCGTCCTGGAGCCATACCACCGTTCAGTATTGTAAGCGTGAAATGAATTTATCCATGTTTCGTGACTAGAACTGAATAACCAGGTTTTCAATCTTTCCTCCGACTGCTACACAGCATTTACATGTGCAATTGTACAGTATGTTACAAACCCAGTCGGATGGTGGTGTCATGGTGTCTCATATGTATAGTATAAGATAAAAAAAATATTTAAAATAAACGAAAAGTCAAATCCACAAAATACTAAAGAATATAATACACAATCAACTCTTAACAATCATTCATTTGTATAAGTATCGATGCTTTTATTTCGTCTAAACAGTAACATTGATAATAATCAATAGTTTGATTATTCATTTTCCAATAATTAATTTTATTTTTCATTATTGGGCACATACATATACGAGCATATATAGCTAAAGTATCGTAATATATTATCGCTATAGTGATCAAATAGTGCGACGTCTTACTAGGCATACTTAACTAATAAGTTGCCTAATAAATACGTGCTTGATAACTCAAGCACATTATGCAAAATGGGCATACTTAAAACTTTAAACGTCTTTTTATACTTACGTGAGCAAATTAAAATATATTATGGTGCATGATTGGTCAATAATTAGTTTTTATAAACTATATGATTTGAGGTTCATGTCAAGAGTACATTGCATAGTATACTAATACCTAGGAGTAATGTTACTTAAAAGCGAGATATGAAAAGTGTGTCTATAAAAAATTGATTTAAACTTTTATATTAGAGTTTCTTTGTTAATATCTTACAGATTTCTCCATCTTCCGAAATGCTTACTCTTCTGCGACGGGCCACGATCACAGGACCTTAAAAAATATTTCTTACATGGACTACACACTTAATCTTTTATGGGTTACAATTTCTCCTATACATGTCTCAGTGTACTGTCTTGTGTGTAATTTAGTATCTCTAATTGTAATCACATATAATGAAGTGTAGTGTGGAGGAGTCGGTGTAGAGAATGTCAGTAAATATTAAGATGAATGAGAGAAACTAACGTATAAAAAAAACTATTCTTTCGTATTTCGGGTATAAGGTAAGCATTTTCCCTCTTAGGCAGGTATTAATGATTCGATTTAACGAAAATAGAATAAAAAAATCGATTAAGTTTCCCCAAATTCATGAGTTCTGAATATGGAAGAGCAGTCATCACCAAGAATACAAAGATTCGTCTTATCGTGTCCCTGGTATTTTTTTTAAAGTATTTTATGGAGTCGAGACGTAGACCCTTAAAACGAGAGAGATACATTAGATTCCTTCAAGGAGCTGGAGGCAAATGTCTCTAATTCTGTCTCTAGGACTGTCAGAAGGTCGAATGTGTCTATTCTAGAGTAGCTGAACATCAGAGATAGACTGTCTACTACTTGTAGAAAAAGAGTGTTCTCATTTTGGACATTTTTATTTATTTATTAATCCCATGTGGGCATCATTTTTAATTAAACAAATTTTATTATTATCTTAAAAACTACAACGAAAAAATTACACTGACAACAGTATAAAAGTAACATACTCAGAGAAAAATGAGACAAATATTTATAAATAATATATTTTTGGAATATTTTGATTGTAACATATATAAGAAATGTAATTTTAGTACAAAAAATACGTAGGTAGTGCTCCAATTCGTGCTTGACACTGACTAGTGAGCTGCTGAAAATGGGGAGATGTTTGAATATTATTTAATTGGTGCAAATTGAATTAGGTCTTGTCTTTGAATTCTTTGGAGAGATTATAACATGGAAGGTTTGACTTAGGACTTAGAGGACGATCATCAGCGTAATGAGTAGATCAAATCAAAGAGGTCACGAAAACTTCACTCAATATGGCGTTTACCTCGGTCTACTACGAGGATAGAAAAGGGTGACTCGTATATAAGATATCATAAGAACACTCATTATACCAATAATGTAGCGAAAAATATTTCGGTAGTTGTAATTTGTTAGAGGACTTTATGATATATACGAGTAGCTTGTGTGTACATACTTAGAAGGTCGATTGACATTCTTTGGTAGATAATAAACGTAACTATGTGAAAAAAGGCAATGGAATACGCTTCAAGGATTTTCAACCAGATGGATGTACATATAACAACAGTCTAGTCTCAGTGAATGACAAAGGCCTTAAAGCTAGTGATTCATTTCTCTTGCTCAAAAGTATTTACTCTTAGCTTTCTCGACTTTACTTCTATCAGAGATAAAAAGATCTACTCTCCATTCTGCCATAATGAGGATGGGGTTGTGGACGTATTGGTATGTGTATTGTCTGATTCTTAATAAATATTGATCATAAATTATAACAAACAAACCCACTGATGGGATCATTTAATTAATGTCGATCCACGATTTT
Organism: Silvatares holzenthali; assembly: GCA_026537445.1. NCBI lineage: Eukaryota > Metazoa > Arthropoda > Insecta > Trichoptera > Pisuliidae > Silvatares > Silvatares holzenthali. The sequence goes on from JAPMAF010001165.1 coordinate 10,976, forward strand.
ATTACTGAAGCAGTATTACACAGACTACACCTACGGCGTTGATAGAAATAGACATCAAGGAATATGTGCTTTATATTAAGTGTTTGCCTGGTCGGAGGGATATACATTAATTAGATTACAACTGAGTCAACATCCAACGTTGTTTAGTCAAATTAATTCAAATAAATATTACATTATCCAACTAGTGAAGTATGTTAAATCATCCGAATATTACAAAATATTTGAACATTTATGAGTATATTGCAATAAATTTATAAGCTTTTTATGAAAGTGATAGTTCATTCTCAAGTCAAAGACTTTTGGGTAGTCATGTCGTGTTGTGACACTTTGTTTACTGACGTTTCGGACCACATTGCTGTGTCCATCTACAAGGCGAGTCTGTTTGTGTAAAATGTCAAGTGATAGTTCATATATTAAATAAAAGCATGGAGGAATTGCGAACAGTTAAACAAGCAGACCACCAATTTTTAAGTAACAGTGTTCATATTATTTAAAAAATCAACGTGTTTCGGTTATACTATGTATTGTAGAACATATTGATTTTTATTAAATATATGCAGTATTTTTTTAACAATGGTGAACTATAAAGTCAATGAAGAAAAAGTGAAAACACGAAGGATTGAAATTCAATCGACATATCACGATGCTAGGTTCGTACGTTATCTGCATTGGTTATGAATGGTATAGCGTTCGCAATATTTGATATATACATATATATATATATA
>JAPMAF010001166.1:0-11699 GCA_026537445.1 Silvatares holzenthali
AAAAAAAAAATTGAGGATGAGCGGTAAAGTATGAAAGAATGACCAACCTGCCGAGAATATCGTTGAATCTGGGGTCTAGCTCTATGTGGTACTTGTCGAGGTACTCAAAGAGCTCCTCGGTGCCGAGTACCTTGGCGATGCGGACTAGCTGATCATAGTTATCGTGGCCGTGGAAAAACGGCTCCTTGCGGAATATCATGGAGGCCAGCATGCAGCCCAGCGACCACATGTCCAAAGAGTAATCGTACATCTGATAATCCACCAGCAACTCGGGTCCCTGAACAAATTAAAACATAACATTCATGAATTTATCAAGGAAATATGTTAATTTTTTTTAAAATAAATATGTAAGACATTGGATATCAGTTTTCACCAACTGGCCTTAAACAGTCACATAATTATGGTCCTCTTACTGTAAAGGATATCTTTAATCATATCCTTATTAAATCCTATTTCATCAACATAGGAGCTACTTAGTTGAGTCCCCTAATTAGAAGTGAGAAGCAAACTTAAACGTATTCATAACAAAATGGTTTCCATACATGACTTTATTTTATATTCAATCTATGATTGAATATAAAATAAAGTCACGTATGGAAACCATTCAGATCATGTTTTCATTTCTTCACACACCATTGTGTGGGGCAAACGATGGATATGAAAGTCAAATTGATTAATATTTTGTATTATTTCATTTAAACAGATATCTCTATTATTGAAAAATACATATTATACACCTTCACATGAATATTCTTTGAAAACACGTACAGTAAAACTTCATTATCACAAACTCGGTTTACGTACCAACATTTTGACCTAGTCAGGTATCCCATGTTTATTGATAGAACTGGATGACACGGATATTAGTCAACATTTTTTTAAAAGTATTCCCACATAGAAGGCACCGCCGAAGCAGACCTAAAACATCATAGGACTCTATGCGGGATAAATGGACTGTCTTTTACGACCCCTCTAAATCCATATTAATGAAATTCTACTGATACCTTCTCATCAATGTTCTTTGAAAATTGTTGTTTCATAGATTTAATTGTTGATTAATAGAGCCATCTACTAGAAGTTTCATTAATAGAAGAAAGAAATTTTATTTTGCATTTTACTGTCAATTTAGATTAAGCTTGGCCCACCCACTATGCGGGGTGCGGTCCTCATTCATATGTGGGGAATTGTTGTTTTTAAAGCATAGGCAATTTCAAAGGTTTAATAAGCTATTAAACAACTTATCAGAATAAAATTGGTCATTATTTTGTTTTAGTACCATCCTTTGAAGATTTTAGACCGTCAAAGTGAACCGTAGGGTAATTGGGTTAATATAATTACAGAGAAGGCCTAAGGAACCTGACAAAAGCGAGTCTTTTATCTACTTAACTGGTCCGAAGCAGATGGCGCCTATATGTGTATTAATAAGCATATCTAAACTTCTGTCCTCTTTAGTGTAGTAGACACAAGACAAAAATAAATCTTGTAACCTAATCTTTCCCCGATTTGAGTGAAAGATTGCTAAAATTTCTCAATATTGTCAAATTATTCATTATTTTCAGTAGAAATTATTATGATATTCGTATTTAGTGTGGAATTTATTTGTTAAAATGATAGTGATGATTTAGTATGGGAACTGATTTGTTAAACCGATTATTCTAAAATAAGTAAAGATTTTTTTGAGGCACTGAAAATAATAAATATTAATACCAATATTAATATTTATGTAACCTGATATTTTAACAAAGATATATTTCACATTTAACTAATCACTATAAAATTACACCAAAATGTGCCATGCGGAAATGATTAACAAAAATAAAATCAAGAATCTCAACAACTGCCAAAGATGTATGATGAGATGTACAATAGTGAAAACGGCAAGTGTATGTTAAATAGGGGACATTTGGCTCTATTCTCTCAACAGTCTGATGTACACTGATAATAATGAATGGCAAATTCATTTAAACCTTAATGGGGCCTATAACATTACTTGCAGAAAATATTACAAAAAAATGTAGATTATTTGCTGGAACTCATTACATCGAAGCACCAATTATTTGATATCTGCAAGACTTGTACTATTGATATTTGCGCTAGCGCATCAACCAGAACGACCACTGTTCACCCACATAGCAGTTATATTTCACTCTTTATTACTCCACTGACAAAGTAGGTGGTAAGCAAACTATCAATAATTGATTAAGCCAACCATCTGGCAAACTATATGTACTGAAAATTAGTTTTTTTAAACAACTCTTAACTTATAAAATATTATCTAGGTGAGTCTATATCATATTGGAAAAGGTATGATCGTGTGTTGCCCTATGCATCAGACAATATACCAATACACACATACCAATCGTAAGAAGAGAAGTGAAAAATAATAATGATGCTCTTACCTTAAAATATCTAGAGGCAACGCGCACATTGTACTCCTGCCCGGGGTGGTAGAACTCGGCCAGCCCCCAGTCGATGAGGCGAAGCTTCCTGTTCTTGTGGTCAATCATCACATTGTGTGGCTTCACATCGCGGTGCATGATGCCCATACTGTGGCAATAGTCCAACGCCTTCAGAAGCTCGAATAAATAATATCTGCAAACAGTAAACACGGGCTCAGTACAATTCCCTTATCATTCATTTTAACAAAACAACAGCCAACTAGTGGTTTCACAAGCTTTAAGATAATCACAACAAAAATTTCCTTACCACAATTGTCTATTATCATGGGAAAAAATCCAAACTCGTAGGGAAAGTATGTAAATACACAAAAGTTAATTGGCGGAAATTATGTTCAAGGATATTTTAGTATGGCCGAATCCTTATGGGTCATTAAAGTCATTATCATAAAAGCTATATGAGATAATCTTATCTTTAAACTACCCTCATCCACTGTTAAATGTAAACCTCCCTTATATCATGTTGCCAATTTGATAGCATAAAAATTTGTCCAATCATCCTTCATTCCATTCATAGTCCAGCTCACTTCTATTAAAAATGAATAATTTGACCTGCTACATTGATTAGTTTCATACGATATTCTATTTCATACATTCCGTCCCAAGTGACTGTAAAGTATGGCGTTATACACACCTGCCAAAAATTGAATTTTTAAGCATAAATACTAATCTAGACCTCAACACAACCCACTCCCTGGTTTTGCTCTCAATATGCTCAATGCTGTCAATATCAGATATTTTACCGTTGATATAAAAAATGAGGCAATTTACAAATGCAAATGGCGTGAGCAATAAATGTCTAGATAAATGTTTATGACATTCACCCTCTCTGCCTACTCTTGCAGATAAACAATGAAACATTATTTCTTATTATATTCGCACAGTATTGCGAGTACAATATTATACATTTATTAATTATTTATTATTGCGTGCTATATGTGTAAAATAAACATTACTTTTAATAGCTGTAAAAACTGATAAAAAATTATTTAATGATAGTAATATAAAACATTCAATATTTCTCCAAGTAAGATATTGAGTAATATAAAAATAATGAAACTTATCATTTTTAACATGAAATCAATGCATGAAAAGAAATATTTTTATCTTCATTTTTAATCAGCTTCCCCGAGTCATCAGCCAACATATTAGTGAACAATAATACTATTTATTTAGTTGGAAGAAACAATAAATTATGAGGACATTCTAAAATTGTGAAGGATTTTCTAAAAATAGAGTAAGTAATAACACTAAAATCAATAACACTTCCAGTCTAGCAGCGGGCAAGGTTTTACTATATATAGTCTGTGTGACTGTCATGGTAACAGATGATTATTATTTGCAATCCAATTATGTAATAAGGGCTGGTGAAAACTTTAATTATCCTTAAGATGAGAGGTGTATATGTGTGTGTATACATAAAATGAAATTGTGATGTAAAGAAATGTCATTTTTGAGCACTCACCTAATATCAAAATCTGATAATGTCACATAGAGCTGCTTGAAGTCAGTATTGTTAACATGTTCAAAGATTAGAGCTGGTGTCCTGCACACCGGATCCTTTACTACAGCCTGGAGGGTGATTATATTAGTGCCACCGCGTAAATTTTCTAAGATCTTTATTTCTCGTTTGATTTTCTTCTTTTTTACAGGCTGAAAAGAGAAACATACACATGCGCCATGAGCCATACTGCAAATATTCAATAACACCGATATGTGGGTGCAGAATCAATAAAATGATAATAATAAAACAAATATACATTTGAAGGAACACAAAAATAAAATAGCTTACAAGTAAGGAAACTTGATAAGGATTATAATGTGTGTGAGGTGTAATGTCTATCTATATCTAAAAATCATTATCTCCAATATTGGTTTAATTATTCCGTTTAAAGCACTGATTTGTATCATTATATGTAGCACATAGCTATCTGAAAAAGTGTGAATAAAAATCAAATATGGTTTCTTCACAGTAATGTTGGGAAAATCTTTGCTGCAGAAATTGGATTATAAAATCCAATGTAGAACAATAGTAACGATGCAATAAATATACATTTTAAATGACTGAAAATATAACTTAAGTCAAACACAATGTGACAGGCGGCGGCAGCAGTACATGTGATGAGCCGTTTGAATGATGTCACAGCTTAATTCAAATAATAATAGAGCATAAGTCACTTAGTATAAACAGAATCAAACCATAACAAAACTCATTCAAACCCAAATTTAACCATTTTCTTCAAATTCTACTCGCAAAAGATGAAATTATAAAATATATGGATCAAAGTTGTTTCTCCAATAAAAATTTGTGTAACATATCATTTGGAATTCAAAGTCATTCGAGAACTTGTTCGATGAATTATTTTAGCAATAATTCTATTCTAAACAAACCGCCAATGTTTAATTAAAATATTTTTGCATAATTTCAATTCCAATAAATTTTGCGATGGAATAAGAATAGATGGCCATATTACCTTCTTCTAAAGAATTACATGGAATCCTATCCTATTTTACAACGAAATATAAATGATGAATAATTTCACAGGAAAACAGGAAATTAATAAAATTAGCTTTCAAGGAAATGGATATCAGTGTGTAGAATGAACACATGGAAATTAAAGTAAAATTGTGCATGATTAAAAATTGATAGATATACAACTGAACTATAACTGAATTTGAGACTCGTAACTATAACTGAATTTGAGACTCGTACATCTCAAATAATAATAACCAGCGTTATACGTAACGGAAAAAAGTTCTTCAACTTGTTTTATGTTATACTACACACATAAGACATCATCATCTGTCTGGATCTGTAACATTCAGTGTGATTGCACGCGTGAATGTTGCGTAGGAGAAGAAGAGAAGAAAACTTGGTCATTCAGTTCTAGCCATAAAACATGGATAAATCCCATTTCATAGCATACAATACTAAACGGTAATATTGCTCTAGGGTGATACAAGATCTACCATCCTCTACCAGCCAAGAGTGAATATTTTTTTACACATTTTTGTTTGCTATTTTTGATTTTTTAAATATATTTTTCAACACATATTTCATATCAAGATTGAAGATAATTTTATGTTTTCACTTTGGTGGAATTCGAACCCGTAACCTCCAGCGCTTTATTAGCGTCCTATCCACTGCACCATGAGGTTGACAAATTTAGAATATGCTGATCTGCTCATTGCCCCTAGCTTCCAGTGAAATGCACAATGATGGACCTTATATAGATGAGACAAATCGATATCCACTCCTACAATTTTGAACTAACTATATTACTGAACACAGATCATCTACAATTCTAAGCACACTACATCCACTTCACTCTCACAATTCTTATATCATCCGACCACCTAGCCTACAATCTCTTCACGCTTCTGCCTGTTTTAGGCTACTATTCCAGAACCTTATCTGTCTGTTGAGAATCGGCAACATACCTAGCGAAATACACGTCTTGCCAAGCTTCATTTTAAGGTGGCTTCTCTCAAAACTATGCCAGTGATTTTGGTTTGGGAAAGCGGCAAATGATGACAAACATCAAACCAATTTAAATGTCTACCTCACCTGCACATGGTAACCCCTGCTAGAAAACAAACTAGGTTCCAGCGACCGAGTATCGGTAGCATAAGGAACATCTGCACATGAAGAAATAACTGCTCCAGCCCCAGAAAGGAAATCTTGAAATATCCATACAACCCGCATTCGGACAGTGTGATATGGAACCATTAACGGTGGTGTCTAAGTAACACCCTTGCAGCACCCTTGAGGTGATATTCTCACGAAAACAGCGCTATATAAATTATCCACGTTAATAATAACACCCAATATAAAACGAACAAAGGCTTTGCTCAGTACTGTAAAATCAATGATTTTTTCCAATACAAAAAACCATGATGCATGCACACAATGGTAGCGAACATTTTGCAATATGCATTAATGTACGAACTGCGTGAATATTTTAATAATGTGATACTTTCTCCCGATTCCGTATGAATTGATGAAATAAAGAAACAAAATTCGACGATTTAATGAGAATACTTCAATGGCAATGTACAACCTCTATGGTTCCTTATATGGAACGTTTACTCATTGGCAAGTCTGCTCTACCCGATATATTGATACAACCAAAAAATCCATGCCACACAATGTTACAAACATCTCTCACACATGAATTGAATGTCTTTCCAAGCATTAGATTAAGCGGAAAAAATCTTTTGATCCGTGTCAAAGATACTGATACAGCCTGAACATGTCCAAACATGAATATTAGATGCTTAACGGCTTTAAATGGATCTAAAGATAGTGTTGGAACGAATACCTTCAAATTGAGACTTGACGGTTGGCAAAAATGTAAAAAGCTATGTACCTACTATGGTTTTGAACCAACCTTGCTCTGTACAGCACTAGCACTGTAGTGTGTACGCACACCTAGTACATGCTCTACAGTTGACGCTCCGCGTATTGGCTGTTTTTAGTATAAGACAAAGATTCGACAAAGGGTTCACAGTATGTTCACTCGTAGCTACACACATCTGTTTTCATGAGATTTACTGCAGACGTGTGGAACACGGTTAGTGCACAAACATGCTGGGCACACAGTTTCAAGCATTCAACTGCATGTTCGAACCATTGTCAGTATTTTTGACGCAAGTCAAAAAGAATTTTTTCCGTTCAATCCTTGGAAATACATTCAATGCACACTTGGAAAGTGCTCCTAGCATCGTGTGGCACCCGCTTAACATTGGACATAACCCTAGAATATCACACCCAAATTTTGAATAACTATTTTGAAAAAAAAAGACAAGTCTTTCAACGTATGTAACGTGTTAAAAGAATGAAATTAAACTGTAATCAAGACTATGAAAGTGGATTTACTTATGCTTTAGCCACACCAGAACACACAGAATTTTTGCAGTGAGAAACGTACGCCTCATGAGCACGATGGTACTACAGGGCTTCCAATATTACATAACAATGAACATAAAAGAATAATGAAGACAGAGAGGACTTACTTTTAATATTTTAACTACACACTTCTCATCGTTCTTGATGGTAACCGCCTCGAAGACCTCGCTGTACTTCCCCCGGCCGAGCTTCCGAACCAGCTGAAAGTCATCTTGGTTGCCCCAGTCCACCACATAACTTTCGTAGTCCCAATAGTCTCTGCTTTTGTGCGAATTAACGTCGGCGTAGACTCGCGCTCTACTGGGCAATGCCATTGTCATTCCCTGGAGACAGAAGTGTCTCACACAACCTCGACTGGCACCGAAGCTCTTTGTGACAGCCGCATAAGTATTAGTTAATGCACCTGCAATCAATATTGATATTATTTAAATCAGCTCTGACCGACGTCGTTCACTTTTCACATCACGATACTCGAAAAAACCGCATGTCTTCACTCCGGCGACGGCCTCGCGTACAAAATCTTATTTCTGACGAATGTCGATTTTCCGTGCGTCGGAAACGAAGCGAACGGCGATTACAAAATGACAATTTACGAACTTACAGACAGCCGCGAGGCGATATAATGGCAATGGGTGGTCAATTTGAAAGGGCGTAAAGTCGAAGTTGAATCGATTCCCGCGACTAATTCTCGATAGTTCTGAAAATTTCGACGCTATAATTGAGAACCATCGCGTTTCAGCCGATTTTCTCAAAAAAATCTAGTACACACGCGATCGTTTCGTATGAAATTTTGAACGTCGTAAGAGTAACCACACGCCATTACTCGCCAAATTGTCGGAGTGGCCGCAGTCAAGGTGGTAATAAGTTTAACATACCTAGCACATTTCGGTAGATAATTGTGAAATACTTCTTTAATATCGAAAGCTACCTATTAACGTTAATACAAAAAAGGTATTTAGACACAGCCCTCGGTAAAAAATATTTTTAAAATATACAAGTCAACCGGCTTCTAAACGTATAAAATACAAGATGGACGCTCACATCCCGCCACGGAAAACTAGATGCGAACTTTTTGTACACGGCACATTTTAGCCCACTCGTTGATAAATAGTTCGCGCGGCGGCCGCAAGATGAGGAACTAGCACAAGATCAACAATTTTAATTCGGAAATAAACGTCATGAACAATTCTTTTTTCTTCAAAAGCGGTGAAACAGAACAATTTAAAAATTTACTAAAACAGTCATAATTCTGAAAATATTTTCTGCACATCATTACTCTTTTCGTAATCAATTTGAAACTGGATTATTTGAAAGTTTCTTAAAGTACCTACCTAGATATTCATTTTATAAGCACTTAAAGGGCGATTCCACATTACTGATATTTTATCATTTTAATTAATTGTCAAATGCCATTGATATTTTAATTTTTGAAGAATAAATACTGTTTAAATATATGTAAATCTTTCGAATCACAATTAAAAAATATATATCCTTCGATAAACAAGAAAATAACTATTTATGTCAAAGGGGAAAGTATGTGTAACTAATAACACATTTACCAAGCGACCGCTTCTCAATTTGATTAGTTTTAGAGGTTTTTTATTTAGTAATATTGTGGTGTACATTCTCTCAGGACGTTCATAGCGATTACATAACCCAAATTGGGATTGTTACATTTTTACGCAATTTAACTTCATGAATTTAAATAAAACAAGGTGAATTTGAAAATTATTGAAACTTAGTAAACAAAACGTAGAATTTAACATGATGCGTGATGAAAAATTATCAGTTGAGGGTTTCTTTGAGCCTCAGGAAACTCAGTAATGTGGAATTCAGGTAAGTGACTAGATAGATAACTGAAAATACTTGACTTGGCATGGTTGGCTTAATGAGCAATGATGACCCTTAGTAAAGAGTTTTGCCATATCAATAACCACTGGAATCTAATATTAAAATGTATGATGGCGAAATATTTCAAAACAGGGATGCTATCATTTGACAACGATCAATCCCAAAGTGTAAGTTTAACTGCTCGATCAATTATTGTACCTCCTTTGATTGTTTTTTTAGATATATGTAATGGCCTTCATCCACTATGGATGTTCTCAGCCAATTGACAATTCAGATTGTCAGGTGGTTTATATTTTGATATATTACAAAAAAATAAATTTTTATATGGTTTCGTTTCATAAATTTAGACAAGACAACATGCACACTGTGCTTATTGAGACTTGAAAAAACCTTTGATCGTTCAAATGAAACATAAAAAAATATGTTTCATTAAGAATTTTAATATTTTAAAAAGTTCCTACCACGTTTCCATTGCCGCTTTTGCTTCACTATATAGTTGTGAATTCATAGATAGTACAGTACAAACAGTCCTAGCCAGCAATATTTATTGGTATTTCACAACACAAAACCGGCAATAAAAAAACGTGGCATTATTCCTTTAAAAGTGGACATGTACTTATTTGTGAAGTGTTAGTACCTAACGTACTCTTTCCTTAACGATTCTCGAACTCAAAGGGAAGTTACGTAGTATGTATTTATGTTACTTTCGTATAATCCGTATAACACCATTAACAAGTTCCCAAAAAAAACATTAAATAATCTTCCATTCTCTAGTCTACCAAATCTAACTACGTAATGACTAAGAAGAGGATGAAAGCCACGTCCATTTAAATAAAAAAACATAAAATCCGATGAATAGGTGTGGAACAGGAGGAGTGACGGTGAAACGTGTGTTGTCAGAATAGGTCCAAGTTAATATAATACCTACCGCAAGATAGTCAAGTTTTGAACCATAATGCAGTAGGCATTAGTAAATTTTATTAGCGTCCAATAAAATAGTTTATATTTTTGGCGATAGATGGCGATCTGATTAGCGCAATTTTCAAATAATTTATAGATTATTTTTAATAATAATTATTCGTAGTAAAATAGTTTCACCTCAAGAGTGCCGTATTATACTTAAAATATTTAATTAATAATATTTTAAGCATAATATGTACGGCAATATTAAATAAATTTAATTGCAACATAGATACATATTAATATAATATTATAATATCATGTTGGTACATATTATTTTAAAATAGAATATACATTTATATTGTGACAAAAGTTATAGGTTGAAATTATAAATTTATAGAGTAAAGAGAGTATTATTAAATGCGAAGATGAAATAATTTTTGGTGAAGAAAATACGAAGAAGAGATCAGGCGAAGATACGCCGGTAGAGCAGCTGCCAGACGTAATGTTGGTGCTTGCATCATGCAGGTCCTTAATATTCCCGCGATAGATTCGATCAACAAAGATTTCTAGATTTTGGGATCCTCTCGTGAGGCGTCATAGATGACGAGGTTGAATAAATCTGAAATTTTCTTAATTGACATCTATTGCCGTGAAGCTGATGCCAGTCTTTATGTCTGACAATATCATAAAATACTGTTAAGCAGAGGAATAGAACGTGTAATGCTTGAAATAACACTGGAAGACAAGAAGGGAAATGAGTGAATTATGCTCTCTGATTTCTGAATTATATAATGAGTATACGTTTCAGGTGGTCAAACAAATTTAATATCTGGTTAGGTGTTGAAGGTTTGTTGCGACTTGCTCATTAAAGAAAGTAATAAACCTCTTTACATTTTATTATGCTACTTTAAGGTAACATTCATAAACCATCAGTCTTTGCACTTTAGACTACATGCCCCAATAAATTACCTCCGTTTTCACAATCCTTTCGCTGTCCCTCTAATCAATCTCATCATCTACAGCATCTCACACCTCACTAAAGCAACCACAGACCTAGAAATCTTTGTTGATTGGGTCTGTTGGGGGAATTTTAAGGAAGGCCTGCAAGGTGCGAGCGCCGACATCTTGGCAGCTGCACCACCTGCGTTCCCTCTTCTGATCTCTTCGACCCTATTGTTTCATCTTCTCACTCAATAATTTATTGAATTGTTAACTCTTTACTCTCTGTTTTCCTAATATATCGTTCAACTAATTTTTCTTTTAATAAAATATGTATAATTTCAATTTTTTAATATTGTCACAGTATAAATGTTAATTTATTTAAGATGATATGTACATAATATTACAATGTTATATCAATATGTATATATTTTGTAAATCGCTCTTGGGATAATATCACGAAATAGCGCTATATAGATCAGTTATTCAATAAAATTTATTCTGTCAATGAAATATTTTATGCATATTATATACATCTCCCTTTAGGTGATTTTCTCACGCAAATGGCGCTTGATAAATTGTTCATGAAATGAATAAATCCTTCACTCCTTAAAACTAACCAAATCTAACAATACATATAT
>JAPMAF010001167.1:0-11692 GCA_026537445.1 Silvatares holzenthali
TTCAGTTCTAGTCACGAAACATGGATAAATCCATTTCACGTGGCTTACAATACTAAACGGTGGTATTGCTCTAGGACGATACAAGATCTACCACTCTTTTCCAGTCCAAAGTGCATATATATTTTGAAATGCATTTTTTTGCTGTTTTTTGATTTTTTAATATATTTTTACACATATATTTAAAACCTGAATAGAAGAATGCATTTTTAAATACATATTTTTTTTCACTTCTGCGGGATTCGAACTCGCGACCTCCAACGCTTTAGTCAAGTGCCTTTAACCACTCAACCACAAAACCGACTAAAATTATTACAATAATTTATTACCTACACATCGAACTAAATATAAAATATTTCACACATCATCGAACTAAGAAAAAAATGCATTTCCACCCACAATATTAACACCCAAGTACTCAAAACACTGATCCACTTAAATAATTTATTCCTACAGATATAATATTACTTAAAACACTCTCATACAAACCCTTCTCAAAAAAGTGTTACTAAATACTAAAACAATATATCTAACCTACACATTAACTAGCAACTAGAATGCAAATTAGTAAGTTTTCTATAATGAGCCGTAAAGAGTTCGAAACGCGACAAACTGATTAAAATAAATAAGTGGTATTAAACAAAGTTAATAAAATATTTGTACACGTTAGTATTAATATGTTTATTTTTTGTCGATATACCACTTACATATTTTTTAAACTCGACGTTTTTCGCTCTAACTGAGCATCTTCTAGATCTAATTATTTTTTTTGTGCTTATTTTGACAGTTTGTCGTTTGGAGTCGGTCATTGATTATTTTTTAATAATAATAATAATTTTATTTATTAAGTTATTTGCTAAATTTACATTTTCATGTATATCATATATATAATTATATTGACAAAACAATAAACATAAAAATATTATATTATGATAAAAATAATGTGTTGTCACCTTTTAATTTATCACACTTTATTAAAAGAGTTGGTGACGCAATCCGGTTTTAAATCAAATCATTTTCAAGCACTAACACTGAAAAATGGTTTGATTTAAACCGAAACGCGTTAATGTGTGTGATAAATTAAAAAGTGAAAACTCTTTCTTTTAAACATAATGGAAAATCATTATCATCACAAAGTAACCACCAAGAACAACGAAAATAAATTAATATTAATTTGTAATAATGGATTACCACAAAGTTACATCAGAAAAAATAAATGATATGAAACATGTATTTTCAAATGAATTACCATAAATCACTAATAAAATCCAACAAATAAGCCGAACTTATTGGAAGCAAAATTCTATATAGACACCACTGAAGAAAGTCATTAATTCATCTATATTACAACAGCTGGCTACCAGCGGAGCATTGGTGAGAGTTCCCACACCCCCAATATGTGGAAGTAAGCATAGATAAATGTGAATAATATTATTAGCGGTAAAATTTTCGGAGGTTAAGGCATAATATCTTATCTCGGTGATAGAGCTATTGAACTGGAATCCATTATGTTAAATACATTCATAGTACAAAGATTCATCTACATCTGACTGAGATCTCCTGGTGGAGGACCGGTGGAGCTAACCAGTAAGTAGCAGTATCGAAAGCCGTTCACATCCTCCGATATCTCTGCCAGTCTACTACCAATCTAGGACGTACGAGGATGTTTACATCAGAGGCGGATGGAGGTATTCCATGTTGATAAGAAACAGGGCTACAAATCAATATGAAACGTCCTAAAATTTTCAACCATTTCTTGATAGGGGTAGATAGAGAATAAACTGTTACACTTCTCTGTTATTACATATATACATTGCTTCCTCCAGATTCATTTATCTCGTCTTACATATTAGATGGTTGTTGATACTCTTAGCATTGCCATCGTGAAGAAGCTAAGAAATATGTTATTGTAAAATTATTCCAGGAAAAATAAAATTATGTTTCTTTTTCTTTGTTCACAACCACTTTATTTATTTACTAAATATTGTGCATGTTAATGAATGTTTTTGAAAAATTTATTAAAAACATTTTTTCAAAACAATAATTATTTTATCGTATCTTTTTTCAAAGTAATTTTAGGTGCCCAAAATAAAAATAAATTTAGATACTTGCACAGTACTCTTCTTTTATAGATACTGTTTAGTAATATATATTGCCAAAGATACAGTGAAGTTTTTCTAGGTTTTTCCTGTGCCACTTTCCCAGTAAGATTCGCATCTTTAAATCTTACACTAACACTTACACAATGTATATTTTGCTAAAATAACATAGTCTCTTGCGATAAACACAACATAGCAAAAATAGGGCGAAATTAAATTATCGATTTGTAATTTGCACTAGATTGACATCCTTGACATTTTTATCGGCAGCGATTTTGAATTTACAATTCATTAATGTTATTTCCTCTGTAAACTGTCAGATAAAAGATAGTGCAAAGGAGTTATCACATTACATATTAACAAACAAGATGGCACCCACTTCACTAAGATATGAGAATTTTGTGTTGAAGTAGGGTTATAAAAGCATAAATATAAATAAGATTACAAACAAAGAAAAAGAAAGAAAGAGCAAGTGGCAACGTACACCCCAAATATTCATATATACCAATGTACAAACGCTTTTCACACCTACACACACATATATGCATACGTACATTGACTCGTGCATACACACATATACATACATGCACATATGCATGCATACAAGTAGCGCCCTTGAGATGATTTTCTCACGAAAACGACGCTATATAAGTTGTCCATGTTAATAATAA
The DNA here is from genome assembly GCA_026537445.1 of Silvatares holzenthali. Classification (NCBI taxonomy): domain Eukaryota; kingdom Metazoa; phylum Arthropoda; class Insecta; order Trichoptera; family Pisuliidae; genus Silvatares; species Silvatares holzenthali. The sequence continues at coordinate 2,768 of JAPMAF010001167.1, forward strand.
TAACAATACAAAGACTAGTGCATACATGCAGATAGACACGTGCCTAAAGAAAAAAAAACATAAAAATAATTGAAAATGAAAAATGAAAAGAAAAAAACATACAATATCTTTGTTAACAATTTTAATACAAACCCATCTCAAGCATCCATTTTATTAAATATATTTGTAAAATGTATGAAAAATAGTATTTATTGAATACCTTCTTGTCTCTGACTTGAGACCGGCGCTGCCGTTTAATATACACACGCTTAGAAGTGTGATGTGTTCTATCTGAATTCTCCCGAACTAAAGCTATCAATATTCCAAAATAACGTGAACGGACCATAAAGCAAGTTTCGGTTTAACGATACTTGTAAGACTTGTAACAATCTACTTTATTAGCGAGATGTTTGCGTGGCGGTGCGGTGGTGCGCCGCCCTTATCTGTTCGCCCCAGGACTGCGCCCCTCGCGCGGGCCGGTTCTCTGCCCTAGCAACCCTCGGCACTAATTACCCTTCTAACATCCCAGGTAAAGTGGTTCTTCCTCTTACTCTCCGGTTTAGCTATCTTCATTAAACTCCGTCTAGGGGATGGGGGAACACTCCATCGGTACCGCCGACATGTATGGTATGTTGGGACGGAGTATAATATGTACATTATACCGAAGCCATATGGGATGACTGGCAATTTTCTTCGAGATCCCCTCCATTCAACTTTACATAATACTTAGCTGAAAAGGAAACGTTTCAATCTATTATATCGTAATAGAATTTTTGAAAAGATTTTTTTTAAATATGCTCACATAAGACGTACCTCGCCTTCTCATACAAAATATCGTCAAACATTATATACAAATACATTATTATTAGTACTAGGTACTAGTAAATTCATAGTTAAGGGAAATATGGCGTAGATTGTGAATTTCACTTCTTTGGTACCTTTGTAGTTCTTCATTGTTAATAAAATGATTTTTTGTTTTTATTTGCCACAACTAGATACATTTAATAAAGTGATAATTTTCAAGAACTTTTTGAATAAATAAGTGGCATAATAATCCAGGGGATAAGTGTGCAACCTACAATCTAGAAATCGGTATTCAAATCTCAGTTCGAGAAAATGTTATTTTTGTTTCTACAATACAAGCATACATTACAGTTTAGTACATAAATAGTATAAGATATACGTCATTTTTTAGTATTGTATATCTCTTTTCGAATTCGCGAACCATTCTAATAGAGGAAAACTACACATTCGACAACAAAAACATAAAAAAATTACGCATTTCCTACAGACACCAACAAACTGCATTATATAATGTCCCGTATTAGAAATACGATAAAAAAAACACGACTAAAAACATGTAAACAAAATTATTATTCATCTACCTAATGTTATATATTTATTAATAAAAAATAATAATTAAAATAAAATCTTGAATATTATCAGTGAAAGACTGAAACAATTAAATTTGATTCAATGTAGTAGTTATAATGAAGGAAAAACCAAAAAGTATGTTAAAGATTGTAAATTTCATATTTTCAGCAATATAACTTTCCCTTTACCTTTATATTCATCTATAATGCCTTATCTGTTTAAGCGATTGCACTCAATGCAGAGAAAACATTTTTTTCCTTATAGTGGTTAGTAGATCGTCTTTAAGGAAAATACCTTCCACAAAATAAAATGATTTACTTCACATCAAATAATTATTTTAGATCAGAAAGGTTTATAGATTTATGACACATTTTTCTGTAGAAATGTATATACATACTCAGCAGTTACCTATTCTCCTTTCAAAGATATCTGGTAAAAATCAGTCTCCAAAATTTTCTTATTAAATTTAGCACTGAGTTTAAATCATCCTAGTATTTCTCGCGGACTCAACAAGGTAGATAGATTTTTATACAAATTATTTGAGGATGCTGAGTATACTCACTAAAACAATAACGTATTTTCGTTCCTCAATTAACAGGACTCCACTTTGTATACAGAGTCAGAAAATAATGTTTTAAATACCTTTTCAGTTCCTCTAAAACCAAATAATATATCCGTATTCTGGTGAATTATCGAATTGATTAGTATTGAATGGTGTAAAATTATCGATACTGAAAACTAATATGAACGCTAATGAAATGTTGAGTTGGTAGTAACATTTCTGTTATAGTATGTTTATAGTCATCTAAACGATTTAAATAACAATATTTTTCAAGAGTTTTATTTCAAAATTCTCAATATTTTTATTCTGCTTCACCTATTATTTTCCACATTTTTTCTAGAGCAATTTATTATTGATTATGGAGTGGGTGGTGTCGTTCACCTTATTACCTGCAGTCATTCTTCTAACAATATCTTCTAATGGAAAATGAAAGACTTTTGGGTAGTCATGTCGTGTTGTGACACTTTGTTTGCCAACGTTTCGGACCACATTGCAGTGACCGTCTTCAGGACGAGTCTGCCTATGTAAAATGTCAGGCTGACTTTTTACACAGACAGACTCGCTTTGAAGATGGGCACTGCAATGTGGTCCGAAACGTTGGCAAACAAAGTGTCACAATACGACATGACTACCCAAAAGTTTTTGACTTGCGTATCTTTTGGTTGCGAAAGCCTACGAACATATAAATCTTCTAATGGTTTATCATCTTTCGTAAACCTGCTACCAAGATAAGTAAACTTATGTTTGAAGAGATGCATGAATAATAATAAACATAAAATGTATGTCAGAACAAAGGCTGGTGGCTTTATTCTCCTACCCCTATCGCAAAAGGGCGTGATATACGTAATACTTTTTTATGTTGCTAAATGTGCACAGGAAAAAAAGTAAAACGATTATTCGTTAGTGAAAATGTTAATAGAAAGGAATCCAATCCAGTGGCATCTGAATCCCGGGGAATTCGATTGAATCACAAACCTCATTGTAGCAATGATTGAAGAAGAAGAATTACGATTATGCGCAATCTCCCAAAGCAGTTTATTCCTTTTATAAAACCACTAATGATTATTATATCCGAATGCGGGTTAAATTAAACAGGGGGTGGGAAATCGAGTATTCGTGGTAAGCTGAAAGTGCTCAGTCTGCGGTTACATTATGCGAGTGTTAACAATAGTTTCGCAAAGCCAGTCAGTACAAAAGGATTCAAAGTCTTGCAATTTCACAAATTTAAACGCGTCAATAAAATAATATGACTGTTTGTTGTTTCAAGTGCGAAAGTTCAGAGTTTCCGAACATGATAAAATAATACGTGAATATAATTCAATCACGACAGTCTCAGGAGGGCCTTGGTTGTATCAGAATTTTTCTCCACTCTGAACTATCTTTGGTTGGTGTTTTTCATCCTTTCAGGTCGAGTGCTGTTGCATCCACTTTAACACCGTTCGTTAACACCATAATTTGGGTATGCGTTATTATTTCTTAATTATTTTTTTTTTTATATTTTACAACCATTTTATTTATTTATTAAACAGTACATAGTGCCAATGACGAAAAGTGAAACAATATATAATAAAGGTAATACAAAACAATTCCACACAAAATGTACAAATAAACAAAACACATACATATATGGTAAAAAAATATGAGTAGTCATGCAGACATAATTAATAAATACACTAAAAGTGTTATAAACAACAACAAAAATAAGATAAAAACAGACCACTACCAAACAGGGGTAGGCAGAGAGGGAGCGCCACTTGTTTCATTCTTGAGACACTACAATCCTCCTGGGTCTGTAACATACTGTACGATTGCACTTGTAAATGCTGCGTAGCATTTGGAGGAGAGATTGAAAACCTGGTTATTCAGTTCTAGTCACGAAACATGGACAAATCCATATCACGTGATTTAAAATACTGGACGGTGGTATTGCTCTGGGGCGATACAAGATCTACCACTCTTTTCCAGTCCAGAGTGAATATATATTTTTAAATGCATTTTTTTAATTTTTTCCAAAATATATTTTTACAATCTTTTTTAAAATCTAAATAGAAAAATGTACTTTTAAACACGTATTTTTTCACTCCGGCGGGACTCGTACCCGCAACCTCCAGCGTTCCTCCAACGCTTTTCGTCAAGCGTCTTTTAATCACTCGACCACGAACGAGGCCGACAATGCGTCATTTTATCATTTGCTTTCATTAACTTTTTGCCATTCTTATTCTCGCTGGGAACTGTTTCCGGACTTACTATGGAGCGCCATCTTTTGAATGGATTAGGCCTACGCATGAAAAAATTGACCGACTCCAGCTCAGCCTTCCAGAACAATCCAGTGTCTAGAATATGTATTCTCAGCCAAGAATTCACAAGCACATAAAAACGGATCTATATAAGGAAAAACATACCTTGTGTGGGTAATACACTAGTTCTATTCCGTACATATATAAATTCATTATACTGCTTCAATTGAACCAATTATAGATTCATACCCACTTTTATCTCCAACCCATCCATTTAAATCGTTTATCCATATGGTGTTTCCTTAATCAAATTCTTCTTACAATATCCCGTCCATCCTTATCCATACCGAAGTTTACCGGTGCATATCCTGATGGTAAAGGTCACGTGTTAAAACTCACTTTAGCTTGGATACATAGGAAGCATCAAATCAAAATCAATCATTAATGATCTAACTATTTATCATACCGCGCGCAGAACGGGTATGCTATGCAATATACGGGAACACAAAACAGTTTTTATCCGCTATGAGTCGCCATTCCATTACTCTTTTGTTTAGTCTCGCTCAGACACAATACATCCATATTCTTTCTATGCATTACAAAGTTTAATTCATCCTTTCTTAGCATCCCTTCACACACATTCCGTATACCCAAGCGGAATAGAAGTACATGACAATATGGAAACGAAGCTTGGACCTGGCAGAAAGAAGAAAGAAAGTAGAATAAACGCTGAAGATATGAAATCGTATAAAAGAATTTGTGGTAAAACAATGTACGACAGAGTAAAAAACGGATGTATAAAGAATAAAAATACGGAATACCCATTTGTGATTAATAAATGAAGAAAAATATATTAAGATGGTTTGATCATATAGAGCAAATGGGTGCATAAAGGCTTGTACGGAAGATCTATGACGCAAATGTTAAAGGTAAAAATACAGGGGTCGCCCTAGGAAAACATGACATGATCAGATCAACCAAATATTGGTGGGTGGCTCTGTCTGCATTTGTAACAATCGCAGAGCATGTGTGAGGAGATGTATAAATGTGAGCGAGGCAAGAACTGTATGTCAAGATACGATAGATCGGCGTTCAATCCTCTCTGTCTAACCCTACGGGGAAACGGTGTAATGCTGTATATTATAACTACACTCTTCTCGATTTCCCTCCATCGAAAGATTTACGTAGCGGGCCGCGTACCTCACTGCCGTATTCATAAAAAAATCTGAATAAATTTATTATACATGTACAACCAGATGGGGGATGGGAAATGATATAGCAATAGTACTTATAAATTGCTTGAGGCTAAAATTTTGATGACGTGACGGTACAGTATAATGCATTGGTTAAATGTGACATGATCCTATATGGCATTATGGTGATGTTATGTTATGCAGCAAATGTGGCGTGTTATTGTATGTAGCATATTCCATGCGATTGAATCCTCATTAGATTGCTTACATTTCACCATTAGTAGATATAATCTCATCAGTGCAGTCACTAGCACATACTCGTACATTAACAGCGCAAGCAATAAATATACCAAAGGAATGCGATAGATTGAACCGGAGTAGAAACATTAAATTCACATACGAGAATGTTGGTATGAAGACAGGAAGCAATTAACATACTACTAGCACTATTATATACTGAGATATATTTTAATAACTTTTGCCCTCATTCCAATTTACAAAATTTTTTCATCGTCCATAAAACTCGAAATATGATGAGTATCCTTTGTTGTATTAACTATATTAAAAAAAAACATTGAAGAAAGTACGAAGCAATCATTAATATATATAATACGTTTCAATCCGCCGATTGCACAATTAATTTTTTTCAATAGTAGTAGGACCAAAATCCTGACTATGCAAATCTAGTCACGAAACAAAAATAGATTCGCTAGTTAAAAACATTTTGATAGGTTTGCTTTGTTGTGACATTTTGTTTGCCAACGTTTCGGACCAAATCGCAGTAGTCACCATCAGGGTAAGACCGAGCGCTAGGCCATTCTATCCTGACTTACTACCTAAGCCTATTACTAGCCTAAACTGACTTACTACTAGCCATGACTATCTAAAAGACTTGGAAATCTTTTGGCCATAAAAACCTACGGCAAAACTTAAAATAAAAATTATTTTTTTATGGCATGCTGATATATTTTTTAAAATAATTTTAGTACCTATGTTTATAGATGATTAGAAAATGTTATAATTGCTTTGCTACTTTAATACGCCAACTCACTGTAAATGAGATATTCTGTTGTAATAAATTGAGAATTAAAGCATAGGGTCCTGTTTATCGTTTCATCGAAACAACCTTACAAATGGTGTAACCAGATAAAAATAAAATAAAAAAAAAACAGTTTTCTTTTTAAATTATGTTATTCATATAACTTATTTGTATTCGCATCAAATCACGATATTAAAAATGTTTATTAATAGAGGAGATATGCCGTGTCCGAAAAATAATTGATTGAAAGAGGGATAAAAATGAATGCCCAACGGCTGTGTATTTTCTTAGGAAGAGATGGATCTGGTTGGTGATTGCCTGATTAAATCTACATATAGGGCAGTATATCATGCACGCATGCAGAAATGCTCGATATGATCTATGCAATTTATCTTTGAACCATACACTAAACTGAAATACCAATTACTACACACGTTTGCCATACCGTATGGTAAATTACGGTAGGATATTTAGTTATAGTTAATATTTTTTGCACAGTTTCTTTATATCTTCAATCAATCTTCGTTCGAACAGCCTCTGGAAAAAGTATTCTAACCGGCAGATTCGCTTTCAAACGCTTCAATGTTTTTTTCTTTTTTCGTTGTTTCAGCCAGTGGTCATTTGCATTTTTGAACCACCTCGATGATTCCAAACTCGTTCATTTTCTTAAAAAATATCCTTACAATAAGTTGGTCTGATGATCTTTGGCTCTTTCTCAGTTTCCCGTAAAAAATTTGAATGTCGGCGTTTAAGCATCCGTATGACGTGCCCTGTCTGTCCCAGATGATAATTATCTGGAGTTGAAATGGTGTCGTTTCCAAATACATGACTGAAACAGCAAGTTTTTTTTGTGGTGTCAAGGGATCCAAAGATCTATGAAAAGAGGCCAAACAGACCCGGGAAATTTTTTAATCAAACTTTGTCTGAAAAGATATTGAAGCCTAAATTTTTCCTACCTAACCATAGGAATTGAATTTTAGTTTATCATTTCCGTTTCCGATGGAAATTATAATCCCTGTAACAACGAACTAAAAAATATATGTTAAGTTCTTTTCATATTAATTATGTTTAGTTTTCAGCCATGGTCCATAGGTCGACTTCGTGTTTTGATGAGTAGGAAACAAGACAAGTCTCAGCACTTGTGCAACAACAAACAAGACAAGTGCTGAGTGTCGTAAATTTAAATCCCGCCGAAATAAAAACTGAGAACGCATTTCTCGACATAGATCGAAAGTAAAACCAACGTTTGATGTATCGTTTCTATCTTCTACTACAACAAAGTATTCACAAGGGAAATTGCAGCAAAAGTTGCAGATGCAGAGAGTGGCGGCGTCTCATGTATAGTATATAATGTAAACACAATTCTAATTTTTATGTATTTAAAATTCTTGTAATATATTGCACCTTGACATTGTTTCAGTAGGGTGCTTGCATTCTAGAAATTTGGATTAGTTATTATGTACATGGTAGAAGCGCATCCATATATTAAGCTTTTAGCTGAAGCGCTTTGAATAGATCAAACGGCTTCTTGGGACGCTCCTTAGAATACTCTACTAGAGTAGGCTACTGTGTACGTGTAGACTATAGACAGTGTCTTCCAGGGGAAAATCCCGGCTATCCATCCAACGGTGGTCCACCATACGAAGCCAAGGGGATTACTCTAACAGAGCTTAGCCACACTCGCAGGAAGGAGAAGTTAAGAGAACGTTCTAGGGAGTACTCCTACAACGACTGACTTAATAGCTAAAGCTTACTCTAATGTTACATACAAACAATATTATACACACTGCCTTCTTGCTCTACTCTTAATTTTTTTTCTTAAAGTCTGAACATTTTATAATAACCTTATCGTCCTCGTGGTCTAGTGATTAACACACTTGACTAAATATTATTTGTGTTTATTTTTTGTTATCGATATAATATACATAAAAAACACATTAAATTTAAATTCAAAAAATCTTAATAAATAAAATACTTATCCCTTACTAATTCAAATCTATTAAAAAAAATCTAATTTTAAAAATAAATAAATGACTGACTCCCAATCTCAAACTGTCAAAATAAGAATAAAAAACCATTAATTCCTTGAAACGCTCAGTTGAAGCGGATCGCGTCGAACTCAATTAAAAATTATAAGTGGTATATCGACAAAAAAATAAACATATTAATATCATGTTTATAGGCTTTCACGACCAAAAGATTCGCAAGTCAAAGATTTTTGAGTAGTCATGTCGTGTTATAACACTTTGTTTGCCAACGTTACGGACCACATTGCAGTGTCCATCTTTAGGGCGAGTATGTGTAAAGGCAGCCTGTCAGGCAATGTGGTCCCGTTCGAAGTCCCACTGCAATGTGGTCCGAAACGTTGGCAAACAAAGTGTCACAACACGACACGACTTCCCAAAAGTCTTCGACTTGCGGTTATTAATATCAATTTGAATTTATTTAAATAAATTAATAATGTCATATATTACAAATGTAACGAAATTAATTTTTTATGATATAATATTATTAGTATTATTATTATTATAATTATTATTA
>JAPMAF010001168.1:0-11688 GCA_026537445.1 Silvatares holzenthali
TATATAAAAACCTAAGTAAACTAATTATTAAGTATATCTCTAAAATAACTGTTTAATAAAATAAATTAAAAGGTAATTTATTTATATAATTTGTTGTTATTGCAAGTGTAATTAAGTGTCATGTGGAGGAGCTGCTGAGAGAGTGTGCTTTTGTTTTTGTTTTCTTTTTCTTTCTGAATAAGAAGGAAAGAGGAAATAAAAGGAGAATTAAAAGGGTAACAATCATTTACAAAAGTAATCGACATAGAGAACTTATCTCTCTTTCATTTTGGATGTGTGGTGGGAATGCTCTCTCACAAAATGAATCTATCTGTTATATTTATATTGTAATAAATAAATAAAGACGAAACAGTTCAAGTGACTGCATCAGGGACTTCAGCAATGCAGTCGAGAGCAAGAATATTGAGAGGAGTTATAACCACGGAAGAATGTTTCGTGTTATACAAGTGTTGTATTTAGCTTACGTATTTTTGTTTATCTTATACTACACATGATACACCACAACACTACCATCCGTCTGTGTTTGTAACATTCAGTACAATTGCACAAGTAAATGCTGTGTAACAGTAATAAGAGAGATTGAAAACCTGGTAATTCAGTTCTATTCACGAAACTTGGAATCTCCAGGGTGATACAAGATCTATCACTATTTTCCAGTCCAGAGTAAATATACAATTTATATGCATTTTTAATGCTGTTTTTTTGTGTTGTGTATAGGTTCAAAATGAGCAGGGAGTGTGCGAATGCATACCAGAATACCGAGGTAACCCCTACACCGGCTGCCGTCCCGAGTGCCTCAGCAGTGCAGACTGCCCCGCCTGGCTGGCCTGCGACGCCACACACTGCCGGGACCCATGTCCCGGCACATGCGGTGTGGGCGCACGTTGCACGGTAACCAACCATGTGCCCGTCTGCACCTGTCCAGAAGGGACCACTGGCAACGCTTTCACATACTGCCTCATAGTGCCAACTCGTGGTATGTTCTTACAGTGCAATCATTTTTATCATTAATATACACTAAAATCGAAACTCTTCTAACAATGATTCATTTTAGTAAATATCTACACGGAAAGTAGGAAATATTGCCCACCATTCAAACCCGTATTTAACTGGATCCTATAATATGTACTATATGTATATAGCATAGTGTTTAGAAGTCTGTAAAGTATGCATCCAAAACAATCACACTTTTTTTATCTTATACTATACATGAGACACCACGACACCACCATCCGTCTGGGCCTGTAAAGTTCAGTGCAACTGCTTATGTTAGTGCTGTGTAACAGTAAGGAGGAGAGAAAGAAAACCTGGCTATTAAGTTGTAGTCACGAAACATGGATAAATCCATTTCATGTGGCGTTCATTACTGAACGGTGGTATTGATCTAGGGCGATGCAAGATCTACAACTCTATACCAGTCTAGAGTGAATATGCATCTTTTGTTATTTTGATTTTGTAAATATTTTTTTTTATATTTGATTTGAAAACAGCATTTTTTAATCCGGTGGGATTCAAACCTGCAACCTCTAGCGTTCCTCCAATGCTTTAGTCAAGTGTCCTAGCCACTAGACCACGAGGCTGACAAATTATTAGAAATTATATTATTTTACAGTCATGGTAATGAATCTTATTGCTTACCAAAATATTGAGAATGTTTTCCGAATGTTTTTTTTTAATAAAAGAATCAAATTATTTGTGTGCCAGCAAAATTCTCCATTGTGACACTGGTAGCACACAGGCATCTAGAGTAACACTTGTACACCTCATTTTCCATCATTTACAAATAGATTTGATTGAAAATATTGCTTAGTGATTCTACCTACAGTAACATCATGCCATTTTCCAATAGGAGTAAACAGAGAAAATAGAGTGCACTTGTTTCTGTACTGACACATTTATTGCCTCCTCCACATTCATGTATAATCTAATCTAGAAATTGCAATACCCCATGGAGGCTTATTTGTAACTATTTTTGGAAAGTTTAATTTTCAGTAGTCTGTTAAACTGGACCAAGTTTCCCGTTCATTTAATAATTGATAGTTGGCTCCATGTAGCAGTTCCAACCGCACAGAAGATTAGGTTGCAATATATTGCCGATATCTGTTGAGACAGATCACAATAATGGAAAGCAAAAATGGTAATTTATCGGAGGAATACTTTTGTTTATTTCAAAATATACATAAACCCATACACATCAACATCCGCACCCACAAGCTGTTCGTAAACATACAGCACTACAAAAACATATATGAATAGCACACAAGTTGATTGTTCAAAAAAACAACTGACTTACATTGCGAAAAATTAGTTACCGACAAGTACTGACAAAATTGGAATAAAATGAAGATGATGACCGATGTGTTGACATGGTCAGACTAGCTATTGTAAATAATTAGTGGTAAATAAAATTAAAACTTTACTGACAAAGTAATCTTTATTTGTAAAGTGTACGAAAGTATTATTTCTTGGATGTACTTGCACTTTCCCCCCAAAAATATAATGTGTTAATTGCTCGGCCCAATCGAATTATTACAAAATCACAAACCCACAACTAATATTAAACACCTATGAACAAACAACCGCGTGGAGATATCTAAAGCATAGAAATGATAAATATATGCCGAGACATAAATGGTACCCTAATCTGCCAAGAACATAAATCAAATGAAAATTATTATTTATATGAAACTAACCACAATATTTTTTAACTTATAACTACACGTACAAATTCATGTTATGCACTATTCACAAATGTTTATTCAGTTATCAAAACAAAAATAAGGACTACTGGATTTGACAGTTAAAACCATAGATCGCACGCTAAAATTATCTATGAGACTCAAAGGGAATACCAAATGATGCCTTCCGTATACGATAATTTTAAAAATTATTTTCGATATCTCAGTTAGTCAGCTTTTTTTTAAAGTAGTGGCCTTCATCCACCAGTGATGTTCTCAGCCAATTAACAGTTAAGATTATCAGGTGGTTGATAATTTTTATATATTACAGAAAGAATTTTCATTTTCATAAATTTTTAATTCTATCATAATCCCTCTTGTTTTTTTTTTTATAAAGATCACTCTTTCTTTTATTTTTTTGTATATCAAGTGACCAAAATATTCTTATTTTATGCCACATTTGGTAGCTCTCTATCCTTTGCTCTAAATATGTTTGAACAATGATTAGGAGACATATTGATGATATTCTTCAGTAACATCACATTTTAAACACCTCCATTTTTTTCTTCATCTTAGCCACTAGAAGTGTTCATGTTAGGATATTAATATGACATCAATAATGTATATTAAATTTGATTAAATTACTTACTATATTTATTCACACAGTGGAACCAGTGCAGACCCAAGATCCATGTGATCCATCTCCATGCGGACCCAATACTGTATGCCGCCGTTCAGGCCCCAATGCTCTGTGTGAGTGTTTGCCAGGATACAGTGGATCTCCGACAGGTGGCGGCTGCCGCCCTGAATGCACCATTAGTGCTGATTGTCCACGAGACAAGGCCTGCTCTGCCAATCACTGCATAGACCCCTGCCCAGGTGTCTGTGGATATCGTGCCATTTGCCAAACGCTCAATCACAGTCCCGTGTGCTCGTGTCCAGCCCCACTCGCCGGAAACCCATTTGTCGAATGCCAAGAAATAATTGGTGAGTATTATTTTGTCTATTTATAAAAATTCTTAAAATTCTAATTATTCGAAATTTATTAATATAGCCTATAAATACAATTAGAAGAACACATTGTCAATGTGTATGAAAAGTTTTGTAAAGCTAAGGCGTTTAGTGTTTGATGATAAGAAATTTGAACAACCAGTTGATTGGTGAAATTATTACTGAAAATATTATCTTGTTATTTTAGTGCCCAAACCAGTGGACCCTTGCAATCCATCACCTTGCCGTCCAAATGGCCAGTGTCGTGTAGTGGGTAATGCTTACACGTGTATCTACCCCGAATGCATCATCAACCAGGATTGCCCGAGGGATCGGGCTTGCTATTCCCAGAAGTGTGGAGATCCTTGCCGCGGAGCTTGCGGGCTTAACGCATTATGTCAAGTGCGTTCTGAATTAAAATCAGTTTAATTTTTATTATTAACGTTTTACTATAAATTTACATATTACTATAAAATAATTTCATATATTATTCGGTTCAATGATTTACATAATTTGTATGTTAGGTTGCAAACCATAATGCTGTGTGTGTTTGCCCGCCTGGATACACAGGATCTCCTCAAATTAACTGTCAACCAATTATTGCCGAACCGGGTTAGTATAATCTTCTATCATATTTTTACATTTTGTTAAATTATTAAACTTAAAAAGTATCCATGGATATATTTTTCCTTCTACATTCACACACTTATTAATGATTGTATAAAATTAGTATGTAATATGTATGACAACCCGTCACACTTTGGTATAAATCTGTTGATTTCATATTTGCCAAATATTGATGTTATTTGCAAAATTTTACACGGTTTGTTCACAGTTCCTAAACCGGAATGCACTCAAGATGGTGATTGCTCCAATGACAAGGCATGCATGAGCCAGCAGTGCCGTAACCCTTGCAGTGCCACAACCTGCGGGCAGAACGCCGCTTGTCGGGTCCAGCTCCATCGACCCCTATGCACTTGTCATGATGGATACACTGGAAATGCTAATGCCATCTGTTATGAAAGTAAGCTATTATTTTTGACCATATGCATTTTTTTAAATAATATTTTAGGTTATTTTTATAAATTTGATTACATTTTAATTGCTCCAGATATCCTTTTTGAGCTGCGACTGATTGAAATGTGATTTGTATTCTTTCTACATAAACCTTCTACTAAAAGTTGATATCTTTGCTTAGTGGCATATTTAAACAATTCCTTTTGTATTGTTAAATTATGTGTTATATAGTAACATTTCTTAATATATTTTTTTCAATGATGATATTTTGACAGTATGTACCCACAAAAATGGACCGTTTTTGAAATGTATAATATGTAACAGTTAGGAGTGGTAGGAGAGAGGAGAGTAGTCATTCCCTTCAGGACAGCTTACCATTTCAGTATCTATGGTGCGTGCTCGCGCAAAAAACCTGTGTAAATGATGAGTCTGTTGTCAGAACACAGTGGATATTTTACCACTATTTCAACTTTCTGCATTCAATTAGATGGCCACCATAATTTTCTATACTTGATGTTGTTCTTTACTTTGAAAAATATTAAAGCAGTTTTCAGTCACTTTGTATATGTGGTTGTGGATTTTGTCATGCTTCCACATCATTAAATTGTGAGGTTGCATCATTTTACATATGAAATATAGATTTACATTTTTTTAAAATCAATGATGCTATCTACCGTTGGTGTTGCAATAATATAAGGAGAACCGTGGAATCTGAAAATTCTAGATAGACTCGCTTAACAGAAAATAACTATATATCATCATAATGCTATTGCAAAATGAAATGAGATGGGTTTACAATAAAAAAAGAATGAATATATATTTGTTTCAGTCGGGTGTCGTAGTGACAGTGAATGCCCAGTGACGCAAGCTTGTATCAACCATGAGTGCACAGACCCATGCCGCATCACTCAGTGCGGCTTGAACGCCATGTGCGTAGCGGATGGCAACCATCGTGCCCGCTGCGTGTGCCCCGACTCGTTCCGTGGAGATCCATTCGTACGTTGCACGCGGCCCGAGTGTGTGAGTGATAATGACTGCCCATCCAATCTGGCCTGCAAAGATGAACGTTGCCAAGACCCGTGCTCTTGCGCACCAACTGCCCAATGCACAGTCAATTACCACCATGCTTCTTGTCGATGCCCACCTGGCTACACCGGCGATCCAACAGAATCCTGTCAGAAAAGTAAGATTCTTATTGTTACTATTTATACATAATAGTATATCAAAATTATTATATTTCTTCACAAATGGAATGAGACAATAATACTAAATTATTATTATTATTATAACATCATGCCATTTCTACGAAGGGGTAGGCAGAGAGGATCGAGCGCCAGACCATTCTATCCTGACATACATCTCTTGCTTCTTCCACATTCATACACCTCCTCACGCATGCTCTGCGATTATTCCGACTACGAACAGAGCCATCGATTAGGATTTGGTTAATCTGTTCATGCCACGATGTTCATGCCAGATTCCTTGGCCGGCCTCTCTGTCGCATACCTTCCACATTCGCATCGTAGATTTTCCGTACCAATCTCTCAACATCCATTCGTTCAACATGCCCAAACCACCTCAAGGCATTACTCTTCATTTTATCAATAATGCTTACTCCGCTCTACACTCTTTCCTTATATCTGAATTCCTTACTCTGTCTTACACTGTTTTACCGCACATTCTTCCAAGAGACCTCATCTCAACGGCATTTATTCTACTTTCATTCCTTTTCCATAACACGAAATTAATTAAACAACACTCATTTGGAATATGGATTGTTTTTATCGTTCCAACTAGGCAGGTAATAGAAGCATTTATTAATGTAAATCAAATAATTTTTCAGTTGTCTTTGATGATGTCCAATGCCGAGTAGACGCCGACTGCAGCAGCAAGTTAGCTTGCTTTAGTAACATCTGTAAGAATCCTTGCATCGAGACATCTCCTTGCGGCAAGTATGCCGAATGTTCTGTCGTCGATACTCTTCCTTTAAGGACCATGGTATGCCTCTGTCCACCGGGATATGTTGGAGATGCTGATGTAGAGTGCAGACTGGGTATGAACTGTTATTTTATTTCCAATATCATTTATTCGTTTTTTCAGATATTTTCATAAAATGAAGAAAATTATGTGTGAATAATTTTATTACAAATATTGCTATAATGCAATTTGTTTGGTATTTAACCAAGCATATTGCATTATAATGCTCTATTCTATTTTGGTAGTTACGTTTCTATACAATTCTTATGTCAATAGATTTGATTAACTATTCAGAGCATCGGATATGAACACTTTGTAGGTATGTTAAATTGATATTTTGGGTCTTTCGTACAGAATCACCTCTCAGCACGTTGTGTATAAATACTGCAATAGTGTTTTACGTTTGTACAGTTATACCAACTTATTTAGATGTGTCTTTGTTTTTTCTCTTTTCGGACAATCCCAAACATATTTGTATATATAAAAAGCACAGTTTATTGTATATATAGACATTGTAAATACATTAATTGTATTTCTAAAGGTCGCTATTATTGTAAACATATTGTTTTCAAATCCTTTTTCGATCCTCCTATCATAAAAATATTTGATTCCAGTGCCCGCAAGAATATATAGTACAACGGGATCATTGATTAACAGCAACACACTTTGATTTGTAATGCTCTTTAGGCTTAATTTGTATGTAGTATTGTATATTATATTTGTATTTTAAATTTATCTAACATTTTCAAAATCGAACTTATAGCACCGCAGCAAACACCAGGATGCTCCGGAGATAACGAATGCCAACAAGCTGAGACTTGTCTCAATAGACAGTGCGTGAATCCATGTGCGATCGGCAACCCCTGCGCAACCAATGCCCAATGTCAATCTATCAATCACAAGGCTTCCTGCACATGCTCTCCGGGACTGGTAGGAAATCCCTTCATCAACTGCTACCCAGGTTTGTTTCAATATACACATATATTGTCATACAATATTTGTAATTGAAAATATAACTTTTCCTTTTATAAATAACATTTTTATATTTCAGTACCACCGTCTCTACCTGAGTGTCAGTCGGATGCAGACTGCCCCTCAGACAAGGCCTGCATCAACGGTCGTTGCCAAGATCCGTGTGCCGCAGCCAATCCCTGCGGTACTCATGCCCAGTGCCGTGTTTCTCAACACAGGCCCACGTGCTATTGTCTCGATGGCTGGGGTGGAAATCCCCAAGTGCAATGCTACAAACGTAAGATTATAATTCATTTATCACTTCACATATTTTGCGGTGTCGCAAATCAGTATCAACAATTGATATTTTCTTTTTATTGCAGCTGAGTGTAAATCCGATAGTGATTGTCCATTTGACAAAGCTTGTATTAATGAGAACTGCTTGAACCCGTGCCGCAATGGTGGAAATGCGGAATGCGGCCGCGGTGCCGAATGTTCCATCCGGGCTCACAAGGCTCAATGCGTCTGCCCGGTGGGCACTCAGGGCGACCCGCTCGTGTCATGTATATCTGTGAAATGTCAATACAATGAAGACTGCGCTGACCACGAAGCGTGTGACAGACTCAATAGGGTGTGTCGCCCAGTTTGCGATGATGATACCTGCGCTGAGTTTGCTACATGTCTCGGTAGAGAACACCAAGCGAAATGTGTTTGCCCTCCAGGAATGTCGGGTAATCCATTTGTGGAGTGCTCCACCGTAAGACATCCAGATGTCAAACCGGAATGTGTTGTGGATGCTGATTGCCCATCTATGAATGCCTGCATTAAATCTCGTTGCCAGAACCCTTGCACTCTTGCAAATGTTTGCACAGTAGATCAAGAGTGTAGAGTATTGGATACATTACCTTTGAGAACTGTTATATGCGAGTGTCCAATCGATACTGTGATTGACCAGAACGGTAGATGCAGACAGATAACTCAACCTACATCACAATGCTCAGTCGATTCCAATTGCCCAGATACAGACAAATGTATTCGAGGCTCTTGCATCGAAGCCTGCAAAGTTAAATCATGCGGAGTGAATGCTCAATGTACTTCTAGAGGACACCACGGTATTTGTACTTGTGCTCCAGGGTATGTCGGAAAGCCACATATTGAATGTACAAACAGTAAGTATTGTTCTACAAATTAAGATCAATCGCGTATGCATATATCGCATGAGATACTGTGACTAACTATTTATAACATCATCATTCCAGTGCCTAAAACACCAGTAATAGCTCCACAAGCCGAGTGCTATAAAGACGATGACTGCCCATATGACAGAATGTGCACTAACGAATTGTGCGTGAACCCGTGTATTATTGGTGATCCATGCGCACGAGGGGCTTTCTGCCACGTCGATAGACATAGACCTCTGTGCAAGTGTCCCTCCGGTTATACTGGTGATCCCAAAATTGAATGCATACCACGTAAGTTCTTCCAACATATTTGGGTGTATACCTGGAAATTTTTATCTTTGTTTCCCTATATTACTTATTATCTTTGTTTCCCTATATTACTTATTATCTTTGTTTCCCTATATTATTGTTGTATACTGTGTTTATTATTGGATTTGCTGAACTTATTATCAATATTTTATTATTTTAGCTATTGCAAATACTGTACAGTGCACATCTAATGCCGATTGCGCACTATCAACTAACTGCATCAACAGACTCTGTACCAGTCCATGTAACTGCGGACCTAATTCAGAATGCCAAGTCAACAACCACTATCCTATTTGTTATTGTAAGAAAGGATATTATGGCAACCCACAAATTGGTTGTACGAAGAGTGAGTATTATTTTAATCATTAAAACCACAAATTTTATTTAATGACTAGAATTGTTGCCAATATTTATAATATTCTAATTGGATAATACCTTATTTTTAGTTGGATGTCAGTCAGATAACGAATGTGAACATTCTAAGCAATGCTTCAATGGAGAGTGCATTAATCCATGCTTAATTGATAGCCCTTGCGCAATACAGGCTGAATGTTATGGTTTAAATCATAGATCAGCATGTAGATGTCCATCGGGATATAATGGAAATGCTTATGATCGCTGCGTGAGAGAAGAATGCCGCTCAGATTCCGACTGTTCAAATGACAGAGCGTGCTTCAATCACAAATGTGTCAATCCATGCCTCAACTCTTACAACGAACCATGTGCGCAAAACGCTATCTGTTTTGTTCAAAATCATGCTTTAGGATGTAGATGCCCCGATCATCTTCCTAAGGGTGATCCTTATTCATTCTGTGAACGTACTCCTGATGAACCGGAGTGCAAGATGGACTATGACTGCCCCAGTAAGCTTGCTTGCATCAGAAATCAATGCGTGAATCCATGCTACGAACTATCTCCTTGTGCCAAGAGTGCCAGGTGCGACGTTCTCGACAGCATTCCAGTACGAACCATGACTTGCACTTGTCCGGAAGGATGGGTGCCCGACACTGCGGGAGAATGCCGGACAGTGATAACATCTGTGCCGCCTGGTTGCACAGCTGATTCCGATTGTCCATCTCAGGAGGCTTGTGTTAATCGTATTTGCAAGAACCCTTGTAATTGCGGCTTATATTCATCTTGCTTCGTACAAAATCATAGACCGATTTGCTCATGTGAAGATGGTTATGAAGGAAACCCAAATATAGCCTGTCATACTGTTGGATGCAGAATCGATTCAGAATGTGATTCTGGAAAAGCTTGTATCAATGGAAACTGCGTTAATCCTTGCCTAGTCAATGATCCCTGTGGCATTAATGCCGAGTGCTATGCTTTGGGAAGCAGAGCCGAATGTAGATGTGTTAGCGGCTTCAGAGGAAATCCACATGAAAGATGCTACGTTGTAGGTTGCCAGAGCAACAGTGACTGTCCATCGGATAGGCAATGTATTAACGCCCAGTGTATCAGTCCTTGTATATATGACAACCCTTGCTCTCAAAGGGCAGAGTGCCATGTCAGCAACCATATACCGATGTGTAAATGTCCCGAAGGCATGTTAGGTAATCCTTACATCGAATGCAAAGTGTTACCCGGACCCGAGTGTACGGTGGACGGAGACTGTCCTTCTAGAATGGCTTGCCTCAATAACAAATGCCAGAATCCTTGCACAGTACTAGAACCATGCTCCAGACCATCCGAGTGTGAAGTGGTTCCATCCTTGCCAGTAAGAACGATGATTTGTGTGTGCCCCAGTGGTTATGTGAGCAGCGGAAGTGGAACATGCAAACCTACAACGCCGATTGCCACCATCGGAGGCTGCATCACTGATGATGATTGCGGTCCCAATACAGCGTGTGTTAATAGTATTTGCAGAAATCCATGCAACTGCGGCCCCAATGCGGAATGTAGAATCAAAAATCATAAACCAGTGTGCACATGCAAACAAGGGTATGAAGGTAACCCGGACATAGAATGTATACAGATTGGCTGCCGTTATGATTCAGACTGTTCTGGTCAGCATTCCTGCGTTAACAAGCAATGTTTGCCGGTCTGCGCCCCCGATGGCTCATCATGCGGAACCCGAGCCAGGTGCTATGGAATCAACCATGCTGCAGCCTGCGAATGTCCTCCTGGTTTGATGGGCGACCCGGATGTAGCATGCGTCCTTGTCGGATGTAGATCTGATAGCGAGTGCCCGACCAACAGGGCCTGCGTCAATAACAAGTGTGAGGATCCTTGCGTTGTCAGAAACCCTTGCGAATCACCAATGGAATGTAAGGTGTACAACCATCAGTCGGCTTGCTCTTGCCCATCCGGTTTCCATGGTGATACAGCTATTGGCTGCAGCAAGGATGAAGAACCGAGGTGCAGAAATGATTATGATTGCCCATCAGGAAGAGCATGCTTTACGGGTGAATGTGTAGACCCCTGTGCTGAAACTAAGCCATGTGGAGTAAATGCTCTTTGTACAGTATTAGATACACTACCAGTACGTACAATGATCTGCGAATGTTTACCTGGATTCCAAGGAAATGCTGCCGTTCAATGTGACAAAAGTAAGTCAACATTCAAATTTATTTTATGGTTTT
>JAPMAF010001169.1:0-11681 GCA_026537445.1 Silvatares holzenthali
TGAAGTATAATTTATGAAATATGTTTCAGAGCCTTCATTTTCCAACGGCTTATCGTGCACTGAATGAGTACTTGATTGATCCTTCAAAATATTTCAAAGGTAATATGGCAGTTATTTCTAATATCGCCAATTGCATAGAACAGGCTTATGGAAGGTTACCACCTGTAGCAGTTTCGTACCATCTGTTTGAAGATAACAGGTATACCTATTAGCTACATTCATTGTATTGCCCTTCCTTCGTATTCACCATGATGTACACACAGTGCAGTCACATTATTGTTTGTTTCAGGACAAAATACATTAAAGAGTGTGCCTTGAGTAACCACTTCAGTGAGAAGGAGGGCGCTACATTTGTTGAATTAGTTGATCATGAATACATCACGTTACTTTCAGCAAATCGTGAGTGTTGCTAGTTTTAATTCAATTTATTGACTATGGGTGTTGATGGGGAATGCTGGAAGACTGATTCTATTCCTGGCAATATCAAAATGTTTTTTGAAGCTGTTTAAATTATAGGAAAATCTTGATTACTCCGGTGTAAAAAATCATTATGTGGGGCAAAATTGTAAAATGAATTAACTGCCTGTATGCATTCTATCTTGTACCATAATAATAATTGTTGACATCCGAATTACAATCAGTAGGTTGCTGTTGAAAAGAATTTGAAAGTTTTATCAATGCACATTCGCTCCATACTTAAGTTGTCAATAGTTGACAATATTTTATATGTAGTTTTGACAAGTGAACCTTTTATACTGTCATGTAATTTAAACTTTTATGAAGTAGTAGCACACCTTCAGTGTACCTTGTTGAGATCACCTGCTGCTGAAGAATGAACAAGATTTATTTATTCAGGTATTCAGATTAGATGTGGAAAGTAAATATTCTCTTAAGATAATGATATAAAAGTGCAATATGTATTTTGCACAAGCTTTTAACAAATTATAATTGTATAATATTTCTAGATGATGATGATAATAAATCAACCGTTGCAAAAACAGTCGAAAGCAGTTCCATTAAAACGTAAGTATTGTAACATTGTGTAATAATTAAAATGATGTGAAACAAAAAAAAACAATCACTGATTGACTTTCTAATGCCTTTTAAATGTGATGAGACAGTTTCAAAAATACAAGAATCTATGGATATCTAGACACACCTTAAAGTTATGTAGTAAATACACTGAAGTAAATGACGAATAGATGTGAGTAGGTTACAGATGATGCAAAAGAAAATGAATGACAGACCAATAAGAGACTTGTTCTAGACCATAGTTTCTCAACCTTATTTTGCTCACCACCCACTTTGAGAATATGTTTTTTACTAGAGCCCCCCATCTTAATTTTACTTACCATCTGTCGTGAATTTAAAACAGCTATTGCCACGATTATATTTAAACGTAAGATATTATCGCGCCATCTCAATGCCCTCTAATTTTCTCTGAGTCTTCTACTGCCCCCCGAAAGTCTCAAACGCCCACAAGGGGGCGTTATCGCCCACGTTGAGAACCTATGTTCTAGACAAACGGGAGTAGCACTCAGTCGTTATATATTTATTTATGAGAGAAAATATCAAGTTTATGAGAGAAAATATATATAACTGGCGCAAAGATTTATAACTGTCAAGCCGCTCAATGTACAAAAAAATGTAATATGGTATTCCTATAATAAAAACAAATAATATACAGATTTAAAGAATAAACATAATTAAATTATGTTTGTATATGCGGATGCATGCACAAGTGCAGTGTTTTGTAGAGAAAAGTCATATTCAGATTGAAGTTGAAATTCCCTATAAGATAAAGAGACTGCACCACATTTATAACTTATAATGTTTTAATTAATTCGAGAAATAAAATGTTTTGTTCATTTTTCAGAGAGGATGTGAAACGTTCTTCGCCATCAAAAACTGTAAACACTAAAGACAGTATAAAAATTAAGATAAAATCTACATTTATCGACATCAATGACCCATCAAAGGTAAATTAATTCATTACTTTAAAATATAAAAAATCGTGGATTCCAGATTATGTGAACGCAGTTAACATATTTTGCTATGCAAGGTTGTTTTTTTTTTTTCAATGTAAATAAAATATTTGGATTATTATAGAAAGAAGATCTGAAAGGAAAAATATTTGATGAGAAAAATTTGGATACAGAATCTGTTTCTCCGACAAATTCTTTTGAAGAAATTAATAACAGATATGATCAATATGAGAAATGGAATAAAGAGAGTTATAAAGATAATTACCGATCGTTCGGAAGGAAGAGATCTCCTGGAAGAAAGAGGTCTCCTGGAAGAAATAGGTCACCCGTTAGAAACAGATCGCCTGGAAGACGGAAATCACCAATGAGAAGTTCTTCACCAGGAAGGAATAGAGGATTGAGACAAAGCAGATCCCCACGACAACAAAGAAATGATATTAAATATCTATCATCAAGAAGACATTATCGGAGTCGTTCTCCATTCTCACCACCATCAAGGTATTTCAAAATTATACTATAAAGTTTGTTCCCATTGTTTTTCTGCATTTAATAAGATAATTCATTTTTAAATTATTTTGTTATAGAGATCTTTCAAGTTGCAGTTCCTATGAAAAATCTTACCATGGGGTATGTTTAATTATCTATTTGTTTAAATAATCTTTCACTGATTTCTTTTAATTATTTTTTTTATTTTGTTTTTAGCCAAAGTATTCTTATAAAATTGAGCAATTGAAAAAAAAATTAGTAGAGAGCCTCGCAGTTCATAAGAAGGAATTTGAATATTATGAGAAAAATCCTGAAAAACATCCGCTTTATCAAGAAGAGTGGAAACAATTTTGGAATAGGAGATATAAACAATTGAAATCGGGTATGTTTTCATTTTTTAAATAATCACTCCACCTCTGTCTGTTAGATATTCTTAGCCCTTCTTTTGTCTCCTCTCTTCCCGCTGTCATGCTTGCGCCATCCTATTTATTTTATGATTATTCTGTATTGTTTTTAATCTTTTTTTTTTGTTCACAGAAAAAACAAATGTTGCTGAATTTGATTTTAAACCTGAATGGATTGTGTTTTGGGGGAAACGTATGAAAGAATTGCAAGATATTAAAATTGAATCTTTGAAAAAGGATATTTGCAGAGCTGTGCAACTTCCTTATACAGAACCGGAATTTTCCAAATTATTTGAATACATTAAAGAGCAAGATTCTACAAATACACTAAGGTAAAGAAATTCATATAAGAGTGCACCATTTATTGTCAGGCAGCAAGGTAGATGCATTCTATTAAATACATTATAATCAATTACTGGATGTTGGACTAGGATGAATTAATTTGCTGACCCTAATTGGAAATTTCAGAAGACCTCCGGTTCGGATTAGAAGACGTTTGCAATGTCAATAGAAGGATTGTCCAATTGAATAGAATGATAACATTTACCCATAATATCATTTTATACAAATATTTCCCTATCCTTTATACTCTTGTTTGTAAGTGCCGCGCAATCTATTGCAATAGAATCACTCATATAAGATATACAAATAGATTTTTAAGTTGATTATATACTCTGTAACAAAGAAAATAGGAACGTTATTTACTACTATATGCTCACCTATGTGATCATCGTCTGTCTATTAAAATGTTGAAGTACTTGGGATGATGAATCGTAAAAAAGGAGCTTTTCAAACAGAAACAATATCTTTTTAGTGTAACATTAACTTAGAAATGTATGTAGTTGGTGATGAAATCTGTTTTTTTACGTATTTAAGAGTTCATTGCTACTATTACTCAGTAGTATATCTGGGAGGGAGATGGGCACAAATTTTGTTCAATATTTTTAAATAAATACTCTGGATTCTGATTGATTTAGAAAGAAGGAAGAATTGAGAATCATCCCAGGTCATAAAACTCTAGATGCACCACTTCTACGCTAGCACAAAAGAATGAAACTTTTAAATTTTCACCACTTTAATTTAACATTCCACATTTTACATTAATCATTATCTGAATAATATATTAGAGATTGTAAAGAGTTTGTATGGTTCCAGTAGCGCTGCTGGGGATAATTTAAGGGCACGATCGACAAAGCATAAAGCACATTCTTTCAAAGACAGCAAATATTCAAAGTCTGAGAAGAGACCGCATTCACGCTTTAGTCCACCTGGACATACTGGGTAAATATATAAACGTACACTCCGCATACATTGACCACATGTTTGATCGGATTGATTTCATGCTGTCTACATCTGTTACAGTGATTCTAATTGTTCACCTTGGGATAGTGACTTTAGTGATAAATCTGTAATTTTCATATCTGATTCCAAAGATAGTCCTTCTTCTTGGGATTCAAAATCCTTTAAGAGCTTAGAATCGCATGGAAAAGAAAGAATATCCATCGACAAGGAAAGGTATGCACATTTTATTCATTATATATAATTACACTTTATTATATTTTCTTCTACATAAAACTATAGGTACAGTTTATTGTTCCACATTATTAATGCTTGATTTTTGATGCATCAAAACTCTCGGGCATCTCAGCAATACATGAAAAAATTATATGATCAGTGTTTTAGGATTTTGAAAATGTTTTTTTATGAATCTAGGGTGTTATGTTTGTTACAGAAATTATGGCAAACAAACTTCTAATAAAAAGAACTATTCTGATAACCAATTAGGAACAGTTGAAATAAATGTTATAGCAATTCTTCGTTTGCTTACTGCCCTGGAAAATTATCTGGGCAGTTTAGGGCCAAAGATAGTTGACCTTTTGGCTCTTGCACTGAAGATGGAAAAGGTAATTTTAGTACGCATGTTGTTTATTCATTTCCATTTATTTATGAATAATGTGTAGTTATTTATCATCGGATTATTTTAGGATAAGCCTAACTCCTCGGAGGATATTCTTTTGGATGAAACGTATACTGTGTTGTTCGAAACAGTGAAGGAAAAGTTAAAAGGACAAATGTTAGCCGGTTTAATAGAAAAGAATGCTATCCAAGCTACTAAGACTGCTATACAAAACTCGGCTTCTTTACTTCACAAAGGTGTGCAGCTCACCCGAGCTCGCAAACAAATGCTGGAAGAAGAAAAAGTCAAATCAAAGGTTCAAATATTTTTCAACTAATGTCTTTAAATGTTAGTCCAGCATATAGTGAATAGTTTTAATATATAATATGTTTTATACGACAGAGTTTGCCAGTAACAGTGGAGGGCATAGGTGCAGTAGAAAAGGCTGCAATTGCTAAGCAAATAGCCGCAGCACTGATCGCACAAGGGAAAACTAATGTCACCACTGAAGAGCTTGAAGCTTTGGTAAATGCTGTAGTTGGAATGGCTAAAACCTCAAAAACTTCTTCAATACCAACAACTTCTACAGGTTATTATTGACTATTGACAAGAGGTTCAAATTATACTGCATATATTTCTTACTGGTAATATAATGATGAAATTATAGGAATCTCCAACCAATTGCAAGTGTCATCTAACAAACCTGAAATATTGGAGCAGGCAGCGGTAAAGACGAGAAATCTGCTAAAAGAAACGTCTGGTAGCAATGGTAGCAGTGCTCTGCAGTTGTTACAGTCAGCTTATACTCAGGGGTGAGAATAATACAGGCAACACACTACAATTCATGCACACAGTATTTAGTACTTATTCATACTGAAACTCAATTCATTATTATTATTATACAACAGTACAAATAAGTGTTTTTATCCAAAATACTATTTAATTATTGATATCTGTTTTTATTGCAATAGGAATGCTCCTGCATCATATAAATTGAAAGAAAATGATAAAGATATTCAGGAATCTATGTCTACAATGGACGGACTTAGTGATTCGGACCTCAAAACGTTATTACAAAACTTCAAAGATCTCTCTGCAGATGAACAGCATGGATTGATTGCATATTTAAAGAAATTGGAAGCTAAGGAACCGAAACGAGTAGAAAAATTAAGAAAATTTGTTGATTTTAAAGGTTCCGCGGATGCAGAGCAGAAACATGGTAAGTTCAGCTGCATAAATTCAAAAATTGTTTTAACAGCAGACATTCAATAAACAGTATAGATCATAATTACACAAGAGTAAAATTGCAAGACATAGTTTAGTGCCATCCTATTATTATTATGGCTATATCTACTGTCGAGTTAATATTATTACTTTATTTTATGCTGAACTTGTGGACTTAAGCCGTACAACTAAATTCCCTGCTATTGATTCATTCCCCTTTTACATATTCATTTCCCTGTCTTTGAAGTGAAATGTGTTAAAGGTTATGCAATTCTTCAAAATGTCTATTATTTATCCTATTTATTTCATATCTTTTTAGATATAAGGAATGCTAGTCCCTTTTCAAGCAGAGAGTGTGGAAACAATCCAGAAGATGAAAAGATAGAGCAGTCAATTTTGAAAAAGGATGAATCCAACGAGAAGGATAGTGATGATGATGATTATACATTTGATGAGGTAAATTAATTAATGAAATATACAAATATAATAGTATATACAAAGCTCCTAATGTGGTGCTACCATTTTGATCATACATACATTTAAAAATACACATTTTTTAAAAGTTATGTGATAATTGCTCCATATTTTGTTTAAGGTTATTCAATCTGCTGCCAAAAAAGTTCAAGAAAAACGATTTCAAGATGAGCTTGAGATTGTTAATAAAACTCTAAAGGGAGTGAACAACGTATCTACTGTAGAGAATGACCCTGAATCCATAATACTGAATTTGATCGGGTCTCTTAAACATGGACCTGCCTCTCTCAATACCGAGTCGGCAAACTCCAATACAGACATGTCAAAAGTACTGAGTATAATTGAAAGTATGGCTGCTCAAGAAGACAACTCCTATAAATTAGTTTCTATTCAATCTCAAGGTTCATCACAGGCATCAGCATCGACAGCGAGCATTATTGATAATAATTTATTCACAGCAATGAAACCAAATATACCTGTAGAGATGAATTCTAACGTTATGGAGAATAGGCATAAGCATATGCAAATGGGTTCTGCACCTCATTCAAGTAATACAACTCAGAGTATTGGATTGTATCCTCCCGCAAACAGGTTGCCAACAATGCAGCATTCTAGTACACTTGGATACCCGAACATGATGACAATGGGAAATCAGGATTCTCCTGGTACTTCTAGGCCATACACTGACAGAAAGGACTTTGAAAGCAACCAAGAATTTAACAGGAGTGAGAATTATAGAAATTTCCCTACATCAAATGTCCATCTAGGATATCCTGAGAATTGTCAAAGCAATTCAGCCGAAATGAATAAAACAACCTATCAAGATTCTAGTACCCAAGAGTGGGATGCTCAACAACATTATCCGGCACAAAATCAATTTAACAACCCTCAACACTCATTTATGGAAGGGCAACATTATTACAACTCTGATTCATTCCCTCAGAACTGGGGGCCTGATAAACAATTTTCAAAATGGCCGGTGAGGGGTGCACGGGGAGGTAGCCGGTTCCGTGGTGCGAGTCATTTTGCTAGAAGGAATTAAATTTTGCAATGACTTACTTCCAATAGGACTTCTTGCAATTTGGTAACACTGATAAAACTCTTGTTCTTCAATTATCTTTTAACCTGTATGGCACTATGACCGTACATGTA
Organism: Silvatares holzenthali; assembly: GCA_026537445.1. NCBI lineage: Eukaryota > Metazoa > Arthropoda > Insecta > Trichoptera > Pisuliidae > Silvatares > Silvatares holzenthali. The sequence goes on from JAPMAF010001169.1 coordinate 7,623, forward strand.
TGTTCCTGCCTAATGAGTGATTTTTTTTTAAAACGGTAACTTTTGTATGGAATATTTTCACAAATATTCAGTCTCTACCAAAATGCTACAAAGTCTATCGTTTGTATAATAATTTGAAAAAAAATGTATGTTAATTTTCCAGAAGAAAACTTGGGCTTCCCTTATATTATTTCTATTTGAAATCCAGGACCATACAGGTTAAACTCCTCTCTGTATATTGCTGTTAATATTTGCATGTCTTTTGTGCCCAATTATAAGGTCTTTATCCATCATATCCATGTAGAAATATTAAAAATATATAGTACATTATATGCATACAATTCCCTTTAGCATAACATTTAGTATTTCTACTTCATTTGTATTTCACTGTCGTATAATAATTTAAAGTACAAAAAAAATTTTTTGTTGACAACTCCATACATAACTCCACATTGTATTACTATCACTGAGATAAAATGCTAAGAGGTCTATACTGACTGACCATGTTTTCTGTAAAAAAAATATAATATAATAAGAGAAAAAACCTAGTACTTACTTTTCTCCGTCAAATGATGGAGTGATGTCAGTGTAGGCTTTATTATTGAATTGAAATTAAGTGGTTAAATAATTGTATTACTACGGACTTATTTTTCAACCACGAGATATTTTTATCTGTCTAATTAGTGCATTCTATTTTTCAATATCATTTGCTGTATTGAAAAAAGACTTGAGTTTTAAAAATTAGCCCTGACAAGAAAAACCCTTCTCTTGTTTCATACTGAGAAAATAAGTACTGTATACAATTTGCATTGAAAATGCATGTTTCTCATCTTTTTAATCAAACTTACAAAACAATTATTTTTGCTAAACTTTCATTACAGAAGTAACATTAAATGAAATCTCAGATTATTTTAGTTACATCTTAATAAAGAAAATTGCTAATAAATAATTCTTTTATTTAGAGTGACCACAAATGACGAATTTATTTATAAGGCAAGGGCAGTAGAATCAAAAGAAATATGTAATATTGTATTCATATACAACTAACCATTCAAACACCACATTCCTCTATCCTGATTTACATTCCTTGCCTCATTCATCTCATGAATGCTCTGCAATTAATTGTGACTATAGAAAAACCCATCCATCAATATTTTGTTGATCAGATCATGCTGTTTTTCTTGGGTGGTCCCTGAGTATCATGCCTTCAATATCTTCCATACATGCCTCTTGGCACCCATTCGCTCTACGAGACCAAACCATCTCAATAAAATTTCAAATTTTTCCTCATTTTAACAATTGCATTTACCTGCTCCACAATTTTTATTGTCACACATTGTTTTACCACATATTCATCTCTATGGTCATTTTTTTTACTTCTGCCATGTCCAAATTTTACTACCATACGTAAACACTATCCTTGCACACCTCATACACCTTAGTAATTAACATTTGTAAATCATTCACACCTCCCCAGCTGGCACTGCATCCAATAGCCCTCGTATAATGAGATGACCACACAGATCAGATTATCGTCCACACCATATATAGACAATGTCTCCCATAGCTTCTATTTCACAACTCGAGCTCGCCTTTTGTAAGTCAATAAAGGTGTAGAATATTTTTTTATTGCTAGGTACTTTTTTGAAAACACACGAGAAAATTTTGTCCACCCTTTCCCTGACATAAATGCCCTTCACATCCTATATTTTATCATCCATTGCCTTTTAATCTGTTCAGGATTATTCCATACAATTTGTCAACAAAGTTTAATAGGCTGATGGCTCGATATGTAAGGCCCCTTTCCTTTGTGGAATGGAACGATAGCAGTCCTCTTCCAATCCTTCGAAATATATTCTACCACATAGCACCAGTTAAGTAACCATATGGAAACATCTCAGTATAAACAGTTCTAGCCAACAAAATTCGTTAGTATTTTGCTACCTATGAATTCCTAGTGAGTAAAATACACTCATCGAAAAGCCGCATTATACAATAGTTTTTTGTATATACTAGCCATCATTAGATCGACTATTTGACTCTAAATATGGATCGTAATTTGAGATAGCTTTGGTGACATTACAAACTCCACTCCGTTCACATGAATATCCTTATTATACTGTGCTACTATCTGACTGCAACGTCCCATATGTCATATGGTATTTGGTCTGGTAAAGATTAATCTCATTTTAATTCATTTCAATGGGGAATATTGATTCGAGATTCGTTTTTCATTACCAAACTCAGTCAAGGAATAAATTAAACTCATATCTCAGTATGTAATTTTTAAGAGGTTTGTGATAATAATGAAATACTTACATTAAGATCACAGAGTATGCATAAGTATGAAGCAACAGACATATGCAGGATAGAATGTTGTGGCACTTGATTCTCTCTGCCTACCTCTTTGGTGCCGTATTGTATTGTAACATTAAAGATCAAAGGAACTCTTACAGTATTTCACCGGATGTTTATAAGTTTCTGTATGCATTGTAGGAATTAATCATCTTAAAAAATACAAATGGTATTTTATATTTCTTTATTTATCAAAAGACATAATAGATTACATACACATGGAAAAAGCTGGTGCCACTTCTGGTATAAAACCGAACTGAAAAGATCCCTGCTCAAATGCATCTGTATCTTCTTTTTTAAGGTCTTCAATTCTGGAGAAAATTTCTTCATTATCAAATTGCGGACTAGCATTTATTCCAAACGGACTGTTAACCTTATTCATTGCAAATATATTTGAGGAAGCGGTTTCAAATGGATTTTGATAAATTTCTTTGTTAACAACAGCTGAATTTGAAGAGGAAAATACATTAGTTTGAGTATCATTTGGCAATTGAGCGTTGGCATTGGCAAACAGGGCTGATGGTGAAACTTCTATTTGGGCAGGTAGTCCGAAGTTTGAAGTGTTTGAACTAAACAGAGCGTTGCCATTGTTCATTTGCGAATTATTAAAAATATTTGATGGGTTAGAGAATGGTGCAGTCGCGTTAAAAGTGGAATCACCAAAAGCATTTGCACTAGGAATTTGAGTGTTAAATATATTATAAGAATTGGCCTGTATTGGTGGGTTAGTTGGAACGGGTGCAAACATATTGGGAGAGCTTTGAAATACATTCTGTCCACTGTTGAAGGCATTCATTCCTCCGAGATTGGAATTTTGTACATTGTTTCCAAAAATATTGTTTGGACTTGTTCCGAAACTCTGAAATCCACTACTATCAAATGGATCGCTAATCGGTTCTCCTCTATAAAGGTTTTGAATGGTGTTAGTAATTGAAGGAGAAGGTTTTAGCATAGCTTGCATGTTTTTTATCACATTTTGTTGAATATTTCTAAGTTGATTGAGCTGAAAAAAAAACAAACTTGTTGAAAGTCATGGTGAAATGGTAAATTTGTCATCAAAGTATTAAGAAATGCTCTGTAATTCTATTATAAACATGCTAGGTGGCAGTTGATGACTACTTATAGTTAATGAGTATATTATTTTAATTCCCTCACAGAGTTGCTATATATTTATGAATTTGATTTTCTAGATGTATTCTGATTCGGGAAGATCACACACGAGTGTGTTCTGGATTCTTGGCAAAATGTGTAGTCTCTTTTCTCTGCTTTTGAAAATTTTTCTGCAGATAAAATGATAGGTCCCAAATTTCAAAGGTTCATATGTGTGATGATATTAGAGTGATATTGGACAGAAAAAATACCATTGGTTTTTTTTTTGTCAACTCTTTAACTGCGAGTGTATCCCCAGTGCAATGCAAAAAGCAATGCCTTGTCTACGAATGTTTCACCGGGGTGATGGATTAGTATAAAAATCATTCAATTCCTATGCTAGGGGACATATGACGTTTGTTTTATACATATGACATGTGATATACAGAGGGCAGCAAGAAACTATTGCACTCTTATGCTCGAGAGAACCTCTTCATATGAATTTACTTGGAAATTACAAACTTAAAAATAAGAAAACATTTGTTAACCCTTTCGGGATGGGTATATTTTGAATAAATAAAAAAACACATGCAAAAACTATAATTAATGTCACCCGTACTTAAAGTAAATAAAAAA
>JAPMAF010001170.1:0-11680 GCA_026537445.1 Silvatares holzenthali
CGGTATGGGTATGTGGTTCACAGTAGGTACTTGTGGTATGCAGTTTACAGTAGTAACATCGATTAAACTTTGTAATCAATAATTCAATTACCCAACACTGCTACAAGGAATACTATAATAGATTATATTATACTCATATTACTTACAGATGATGAAATGTGCGAAAATAGATTTTTAGGAGCGGCTATGGCTCGCACCTGCTTGAGATACAACGGCCATGAGAAAGAGCTCGGAGTGAATCCCATGGGCGGGCGAAGCACCCTTCCGTTCTTCTCCGACCAGCCCGGAGGGAATATGTCGCAGGAGTCGGCGTTCACCCAAAAGTCATAATCCTCGTGATAGCCGTCAAAGTGTAACTTCATCCTGTAGCCCTGCACCTGGGTGATGGTCACGACGGCAAACAGCGACGGGTGGATTGGATCTATGGCTTCCACTTTCATACCCACTTTGTATCCATTTTTAGAGTTATACGAATCCTTAAAAAGGCTGGCCGGAGCCCCTTTGGCTTTGTAGTAGTCCAAATACTTCAGCCAAGAAAACCCGTCTCTCTCACAACTCCAGATGGGCCTCTTAGGGAAGCTGATACCACTCAAATTATTATTGCCAGTATTGATGCTGCTCATGGGGTTACTCATTTTGATTGTAACATCCGATGAAATAGAACTTAGTAGCTTGGATTCATCAATAGTCACATTGCTTTCGTTAAACCCCTCTTGTTCTTTCGATTTCACTTTTTGCATCAATAATTTTTTAGGTTTCCGCTTCTTTTTGAAGTCGAATATGTCTCTGTCTTTTTTGTCGACATTATTCTTCTTGTGATTCCTCTGACAAGTGTGGCTGCAGAAGTTGGGCGTGATGAATTCAGCTGCCATACCGTGGCATCCGCAACCGTCGCAGCAATACAAGTCTTCAGGGGAGGATGGTTTTTTATCACGATTGATTCTTTGTTTCAATGGAGCGTGATATTTAGTCAACGTTATGGCACTATCCTTCGCGTCAATAATATCAATAAGACCGAATTCATTCGTATGAATTTGTAAAGAGCTGCCGTTTAATAAAGCGATATCATTCTGCCACTGAAGCCCCAACGAATCCTCTTCGGTGAGGAAATCTGTTTTGGATAAATCTTTGTTAAGATTTTGAAACTGGAAAGACTTATCTGTTCCGCTCTTATCGAGGGAAATATTTTGGTTGTACGTATCGGCTGACAAACGGCTTTTCCTTCTATCTTTATTTATTTGAGGATTACGCTGGAGACCGGAGAAACCGTTGTTTTTCACTGGAGTTTCACTAAAAGATTTGGATTTATCATTTGCAGTCACGTTCGCACTCGCACTCACTTTACCATCGGTCTCATGTTCTAATTTCTCATCGCAAAACAGAGATGGTAACTTTACTTCTTCAGATACTTCAAATACAGGCTTATTCATAATGCTCGATTTTTGACTGAACAGTTTACTTTTAGCCTTTTCGATCTTATTTTCAATATCATCATTAGATTTCTTATCTTCATTGCTCAAGGAAATCCTCCGTTTCTCATTCATTACAATACGCTTCTCAACAGTATCGGAATTGGACCTCCTGAGTATCGACGGGACCGGAGTGGACCCTGCAGCGTGGCTGCCATCGACAAGATTATCTTGAAGCACTGTCACTACGTTATTCATATTATTGCCGGCTGCGAGTAAGCTCTGACCTTTTTCAGAAATGGTAATAGTGTATGATTTCTCCGGCAAACTGTCATTGTCATCGGTTATGGATAAAGTGTAGTCATCGTCATTGAGCGAATTCGTTTCCGGTATAGAAAGAGTATACTCTTGTTCTCCGATCAACTCGGCTCTGGAGCCAGGAATGGATGTAGCGAAAGTATTGTCCGGAGTGGGCATAGATGCACCGAAGCAGCTATCTGCGGCGGTGCTCTGTGTGTGCGCAGTGGCAGTGGAGTGCGACACGCTCACCGGACCCGGCTGAGAGACGCTCTTGCTCAACGGTTGCAGAGGTGGTGGTGGTAACTCATTACTACAACTGCTATAAGGCGTGTTATCTTTCATCACTGTCACGTGGCCCTGGGAATCGTTCTGCAGTTCTCCGTTGGAAATCTGAATACGAAAAACAGATCCCTTAGAAGCTAAAGTAGGAGAGTTATATTTGGCGTTCTGCTGAACTTTAGCCACGTGCATCGGATTTATAACCATTTTTTGACTCGTCACTGTAGAAGCAGTATTCGAACTGACCAGGACGGACTGATTTTCCGCCAATTTCGGAGCCAGAGTCGGCTTCTTCACAGTGCTCAGATATGTTGCGAAGGAATGCTTTCCTCCGGACAGTCCGATGCTGGCCGTAGACAAATTGTGAATACTCGATTTAGGTTTCTGTATTACAACAGGCACAGGCTGAGTCGTGATGTTCGGAGTTAACAAGGATTTTGGCAAGATTTTGGCTCCGGTATATTTCGGACCGACGTTGACTGAGGAAATTATTTGAATCGCGTTGCCAGAGGTCACCTGAAATAAATGAAAAATGTATTAATTTGTACGAACATGATATGTTGTATTTGATATATTTCATCATAGAGACGAACAACGAGAATTAGAAATGTAGTGTCCCGTTTGCCTTTAGACTAATATTTGCTAACTGACTCTAATACTAGCTTAAGCCACAACAATACCACTAAACTAGAATAGGACAGAATATCCATAACAGCCCACATGTTAAAATACCCAAGTACACAGTGTCATCATATTGACTGTGTAAATGATATTAAAAGAAATATTTAAATATGATAAACGAATTAATCAAAAATGTCTGGAAAGAAGTGGCCTCTTTAAAAATAACATTTAATATCATTACAATACGAAATATAATACAATAATAATTTGAAGACTCTGCAGTTTTCATGGCCATCCAATATTGTCTAGTCATGCATGTACACAAGTGCATATTGTAGGTGTATATTTCACTCGCTTGAAACCATATTTGATAAATAGTTAGTAAATTTAAATACTTAATACAGTCAATGTAAAACTCCTAGATCCCTAAATTACTTATTTAAGCACCAAATCACTCATTCTAACTTCTAACACCACATGAGTCTGATAAAATATAAAATGAACTCAATTATTCAGTTTCAATGCTAGTTATTCTAATGCTACTAATTAATTATTATTATTAATATGGATAAATTATATAGCACCGTTTTCGTGAGAAAATCGCCTACCCAGCGATCTGTGAAAATCTCTGTCCAAATGTCTTCACTACGTGGAAAAGCTCTTTCACTTTTCACTCCACTCCAGCTCCGATTGTTATAAAACTGAAGTACTATTCTCAGACAGGTTCTTGATGACCCTTCGCTTAATCTGTTATAATTAATCGAAGCAAATAAAATCTGCTTCAGAGAAATAAAATCTCAAACATTAACTAAAACTATCCTAGTTTTCACACAGGTACTGAATATTTTAGTTTAATTTGCAATACATGAAACATCCTTCGATATGCTTTATGTATTTGTATGGATAGCTGACGATTAGATGAATAGATAGTTAAAAGTATTGCAGCACTCACCGGTCGCCTAGTAATGATTTGCGGCGTACTACCGGACGAGCCGGTACCACCGATATCGGCACTTGTCAATGGCTTCAGGCCTGAAGGCGTCTGGATATAGACCACTTGGGGCAGAGGCCGCCCACCGCCACGGATCTGGACGTTACTGCCTAGGCCCTGTACAGGCGCTCCCGCAAGGGGGCCGCCGGAGGAGCCCTGCATACCCTGCAGTTGCAGCGGGGTGACTACCTGCGTGCTGAAACCGGGCATCTTCATGGGCCCGTTGTTCTCTCGGGACTGAACCGACTCGAGGTTCTCGTCGTAACCGGGAGCGGCCCCGCTATACGGCGGCGACTGTATGATGGATGGCCCCTGCTCGCCGCGGGATTGGGGCTGGCCGGGGTTATTGGCCAACTGCAGAGACAGACCGCCCGAAGAGCCGGGTAGCTGGATGGGCAGATGGCCAGTGGACATGGGGGCGACGGTCGCCACGGGCGTGGAGCACGCGACGTTGGAGTTTCCCGGTACACGCAATTGCGAGGGATTCGCCATTTTTCCCTCCTTCAGTTGTTGATAATTCATGCTAACACATTGCGACAAGTCTGTGGAGAAAATGAAATAAATTAATCACAACGGACGAATTTGCACACACGCACCGAGAAATGTTTATTAAAAATAAGGTTTATTAAGTACGGATGACATTTGAAATATTTATAACAATAAAAGTGAGTTCGATAATAATTGATGATATTTAACTTCGCAACCGTTCGCGAAGAGCGAGTATACCGATTGTTTAATGGACAATAATATAAATAGTACTAACTGAAATGTAGGCGCAATATATTTTAATGAAATTGAATCATTATATAAATATTCCAACACAAACTATTTTTCTAATTAGTCGATTTTTCCGCGCCGCGGATAAAGTTAACGACGGTACAAAAGCTGAATACAAGTTTTTGACAGATAATATTAATGGTAGCGATGAGGATTAATGAAGTTGCTATTTACAAAATAAAGAATAAATATTACGAACCTTCGATAAAACGTACAGTACTGCGTGACTTTCGGAAACGTTTCTTTCAAATTTGCGAATAACGTAATTACAATTATATATGCGAACCGATCGAGGTAACATCGCGTTTATTATATGGAAGGGTTTCACTCAACTTGGTGAATTACCCGAACCGAATACTTTAAATTATGTTATAACTTTATAACAATCGCGTGTATCGCATCTTACTAATTCAGTTTTACGATTCAGTCCTCTCGTAAGTTGGAGGAAATATCGCGAATGCTATATGAACTCGGCGCACGCTCGCTCCATAGCGAGAAGCAAAAAATTAGGAACATTTAGGAATAGCGCTAAATTAACTCCCTCAATTGTTATTCCACATAAAATAAAATACAAAGTGAGAGATGACAATATTTACCTGCAAACAGCCTTTTCCAGAGCGCAGATGTGACAACATAGCAAAATTGTGAAATGGGAGGATTTTAGAATAGTGTTCGTACTGACCAATCAGAATCCGTGATCGCGGTGACGCGCTTCGCGCCATTACCAAATTGGCAAACGGACGTTCAAATTTACTAACTTGAGGCTTCATCATTCGTATATCTCGTTGTAAAGCCGGAAAAATAGCGTTATACAAAAACGTTACTTTAAGAGCACTCGAGGGGATTGTCAAATGTCAAAATATTCTTTCCAAAACGTTTTTTAATGTTGCGCAAATTCAAAATTGTTTCAACAACCGCATGCTGCGTACACATCTTACATCGTTGCCAAGTATATTTGCATCGACTGTTGCATTTTCTCGAAAATATAAATCGACAATATACTTTTGGAATGTAATGTAATTAAATTGTAATAGATTATAAAATATATTTACTATCATTTTTTCTATGAATATCTAGCATTTAACAATTCCTTAAATTAAAATTGAATTAATTGAATCTCATTTTCAGTTTCCAATTACTAAAATATCTCATGCTTAATAAATCTTAATGAAAAAATAGTAATGCGAAAATATATTTTTAAAAATCGATGTCATCTACATAAAACAGCTTTAATTTTAAATGCGTGATAATATCTTAACTGGATGAAGGTCACGAAAACTATTTCATAAATATTTTCAAACCTTTTCAAATTAGTAAACCATCTACAGGAACGCACACTACCATTAAATAAATTACTTAATATTTTTTACAACGATATTCACACTTGTGAGCGTTTCTCAATTAATAGTATTTTAAAATACATTTACGTTTATTTGTTGGCGCGATAAATGAAAAGTTAATATTTGTTTTCAAAACATAAAATGGAATTATTACGCAATGATCAGTGATCATATAAATTTGTGGGGCAATTTTAAACAGTATTCAATTATTCGGAATTCATGGAAGACAAAAAAAAACATTAATTTATAATTTGACAACCATTTCATCATTCAGTAAGCCAACATTTTGTAATTCCTTTATTAAATAGTTTTACTCAATCCTTTCGTTATTGAACTAAATGTTTCTTTAAAAATATATATACATGCATATAGTAAATTGCATTTTTCCACACTGCTACATGCGATGGCCGTCCCATTTTAGGAGGAAAAATGACACTTACCAATGTTGCCATAAAAACGAAGGAAATACACTATTTCTAATCAGTGCTGCCATAAAAAAATACAAAGGTTTTTAGATTATTATGGTTTCATCCACTCAGAATATTCTTGATTATTACAGTCTGAATTGCCGGATGAAGACAATGTAGGGTTTTACTTGAAATTTTAGGCACTCTAGTCCCATGTTTAGGATAATGTGAATTGGGGAACTATTGTGACCTCATAGGGACAAGATATTAATTGGAAATTCAACACAGTATTTAGTTGGTTCTGCAATTAACGATGGATATCAATTGTCAATGGGGTATTTAAGGAACATGTAGTTCAGGAATTCTTCAGAGTCGCAATCGTATAGAGGAGAATCAATTCTTTTGAATCTGGACAAGTGGTTAAGACGATTGAAATGATCCAATTATCATTACAGTAACAGGCGAGATGAATTTATAAGGATAGAAATAACATTGTGAACCCTTAAGATAAGGTTGGGCTAATGAATAATGATGGCCATTAGAGAGGAAACTTTTCATTTCAAAAGCCATTGGGAGTGGGCATACAAATTGTGAAGATCTAAATCGTTTGATCATTGATCAAACCTCACTTAAGGATGTTGTTGACGACGAACCGAAATTGTTTCAGAATAAGAGAAGGGTGATAGCATAAGGATGTAAATACATGATTGTTTACTGATACAGTGACTAACTGAAAAGAGGGATCTGGGGGTTTTATATAATCACGCTCCTTTCGCTATCCCTAATTCCTCAACAAACCTTGGCATGCATGGCCAGTACTAGGACTGCACGTCTTCTTAACAACCTACTGAACATCTTTCACAGCCTACTATCACTACTTATAGAATCACTGTGCCTCTCTTTAACACCATAAATCCTTTCTCCTTTGCCCTATCCCTTGATACCTGTCTCTTCCTTTTTACTCCCACCTGCCTATTTGTTTTTCTTTATACGATTTCACCATTTGTTTTTCCTTATTTGAACTTTTATTTATCATTTCTTTATTCTTGTCATTGTTTTAAACTTTTTTGTTTTTGTTACGCATGGGCACATACATTTTAAGTTTCTTTCAATTGTTCATTATATTTGGTACATCGTACTGTTAAATTAATAAATAAATGCGCGTGAATGGTATTTTTCTAGTGCACTAAAAACACGCCTTGTTCGAAATCTTGGTATTGCCAGAATTCAAAGCTACTCGTAAGTTAATTTACTACATTTAGTATTATTGTGGCCTTTATTTACTTAGGACGTTCTCAGTCATTACACAGACCACACTGAGACAGGCAGTACAATATTTTACTTGAGATTATTATATTTTTATGCAATTTAATTGGCGTATTTAGATGAAATGTTATTTGATGCTTAGTATGTATAAGATATTAAACTAAGAAGTAAATTTGATGTTTGATTGCGAGATGAAAGATGGATATTGGTTGATCATTCAAAAAACATATGATTCGGTTTTTTTTTTAATATGTATACATAAGGGAGACTCCCTTATGTTCACATAAGGGAGTCTCCCTTATGTTCACATAAGGGAGACTCCACAATGTTGAATTCGGCAACGTAGCTAAGTCAACTAGAATGACCCATTCGCAATTTAGTAAATGAAAAAATGATTTATTTTGGAGATTGAGGTCGTGAACCAAGGTTTAACTGGCATTTTAATTTGGATTAATGAATAATGAAAGCTGATTTTCTTGATTTGGCAATAATTGGTCAGTTTCATAATTAAATTAAAGTTTATACTTCATATTCGTAAGTAGTTTCTTGAAGCAGTCCTCTCTTCTAGCTATATAATTTACACTTACTAGAATTTACACCTTTCTCAATGGGAGACCAAGCAAACTCTCTAATAAAATAATCCTTAATAATAAAAACATCACAGTTGGTTATTTAAAATTTCTATATTATTAAAATTGAAACAAAATAATGCACATTTATAAATGCAGAAACAATAAACAAATGACTCACGACAAATGTAGCATAAAACATGTATTATTAAAAATATATTTATTTACATAACAATTAAAACATAGTACAGCGGAACCTCCCAATGTATACTAATCCAAAAACTATCCAATTAATCAACAATCTTTTAAGTATCAGAATACATAGAGCAAAACTGAAGTAACCCTAGTAATCTCTTTGATATTATAAACTTGTCCTTCATTTTCTCAGCCTTTTTGGGTCCTTTGCTGAACTACGATTATGCTCTTTAAGGGCATGTACTGTATGCTACTATGCAGTGTGATCCTCCTTCACCAAAAACCAGCGTCTATTTCTTCTGCCAAACCACGGTTGTCACGCCAACCAGTGGCATGCCTTCCATAGAAACCCAATAACTGGAATTAACTCTCTGAGATCTGTACAATATATTACCATTGATTTATATTGCCTTGCCCAGGCTTACAAAGTAATAAAACAATACAATATGCAATTACACCGTTTCTCCGAAAGAATAGGCAGAGAGAATTGGGTGGCACATCACTATCCTAGCATACATCTCTTGCTTCATCCGTGTTCAACATCTTCTCACGCATACTTTGCGATTATTACGACTATAAACAGAGCCACCAATTAGAATTTGGTTAATCTGTCCATGCCATGATTTTATTGGGCAGCCCCTCTGTCTCATGCCTTTTACATTCGCATCATAAATTTACTGTAATAATCTCACGGTATCCATTAGTTCAACATACCCAAACTATCTGAAGTAATAATGTATCAATGATAATATTGAGAGCGATTGTTAATCCTGCTTTTTGGGTTTCTATGGAAGGAGCACCACTTAGACAACATACACCATCCATCTGGGGAGTGTTGTAACTTGACCAACATACTCCCACTTCTATCTAGCATGTGTTTAGCATCTTTCATATTAAACCATTCTGCCTTTTTGATTAATGCTCAATATCACACTTTTCACGGCACACTGTAACAATTAGCTTTGTCATGAGTTGTGTGAAGGTCCATATTTGCGCTCCATCTATCAGCACTGGTAATATACGACGGTACACCAGAGTACGGAGATATTATGGTATCATCCATCTTTTAAGAATATGGCTAAGTTTGGTAAGGGCTACCCATTTTAATCGACATCTTTGTTCAATTTCACACATCAAGATTTTATTATCTAGTCTAAAAACCTGTTCTAGATCGACATACTCTTAGGCATTTCAAATTCTTTTGTTCGAAATATGTATAAATGTGGGTCATTTATGTATCCTTGTGTTGATCCTTCGTAAAGGGTTTTCCAATATTTTGAATCGGAAGCATTTCGACATGCGTGAAATAATCTCCGCATACTAAACGTCAATATACTCGAGACATTTTGCCATTTCATCCTGCCGAAGTACACGAATCAACAGCATTTGCAAATCATTCAAATTTGTTACCAAAATTCGTTTTTGTTACCAAAGTTCGATTGTCACAACTTTACGTACTCTAACACAGATCTTCGGTCATCCTAATCGTTCTGATAATGAACTGTTGAACGTTTAGTAAGTCCAGTGAAATTGTGATAATCGAACACAAATTACGATAATAAATTTTAATGATTTCCAAACATTGTCGACTTGTACAGTTCGACATGATGAAAGTACAAAATATCTATTGTATATGAGTATATTGACATTCAGTATACAGTGTATGCAGAGCTAAACTCACACATGTCGAAATGCTCCCAATTCAAAATATCCAAAATTAAAAACCCGTCATATTAAAATGATTAAAATTATTTCACTCTTTCTTCAGTCATTTGCGGTTCACTATTGCAAATAAAATTCTATTTATTTTCATCACCTCAATCACTACTTATTTACTAAATTCAAGATGTTAAGGCCAGACTGGCCATATTCATTTTTTGTAATTATTTTGGTTGATGTGGTTTCTATTGAACATTTTGAAATTTTATCTGCGTATTTTTTTTCTTTTATTATTATTTGTTACATATAAGTTAGGTAGTTATTTGACCAATCACTTATTTTAAAAAACAAAAAAAAAATATTTCAAAAATACAGTTCGAAAAAATAATCGATATTTTGAATAAAAATTTTGTTATACATAATTAATTCTTCAAAAGCATTTGTGAACACAGACAAAACATGTTGAATTTATTAAATAAACAGCAGTTAAGGTAAAGAAAATAAATAGAAATCTATTCAATTTAGATAACAGGAGTGTTAAAATTTTATGTAACAAAGGTTTAAATTAAGCCCATATGTAGTATCAAATGCATATGCACAGCTGTTGAATCGAAGGAAGCTGGATGGTCTGCAACAGACTTACTGAACCCATCCAAAACAAAGATACTGTGGCTAGCAACTCCTGGTAGGCAATGCTCTTTAAGTAAAACCTTCTAAGGAAACAAATACTGCTAAAGGTGGAACATCTTGTGTCAGATTGTTGGGGGTGCAGATTCGGAGCCATCTATGGATGCTCATATAAGACAATCAGTGCATGCCTAAATCAGCTGAGACAAATTAAATGTATATGCAAATGTTAGAGGCTATTCAGCTCCTTGTCAATGTGTTTGTGGTGTTGCGCATGTAATACTATAACGGTGTCTACATTGGATTACCACAATAAAAATTGAACAAACTTCAATCCGTTTTGAATGCAGCAGCTAGAATAATTTATGGTATTTCCAAATACACACATATAACACCCCCGCTTCGTGATTTACACCAGCTCCGTTTTCCGGAAAGAGTTTTGCATAAGGTGTGCTGGTTTATATACAAGTGCTGCATGACGTGGCACCACTGAATCTCAGAGTTGTGTGTTCCCGATTCTCTGAACGACCGGCAACACACGCTCAGATCGGCTTCCACGACAACTATAGGACGAGTAACGGAGCCAAAAAGAGACCACAGAACAAACTTCACTGAGTGAGCATTCTCAGTGGCAGGGCCAAAGACCTGGAACGCTTTCCCAGCATCGGTGCGAATCTATATTGTATGTATCTCAAAGCAATCTCAGCTTCTATGAAAGGTATGCCACTGTTTATTATGCAGGTTCAATGGTAATGAAGACTTTTGCTATTTTAGTTATAAAATTAAGAAGATTTCCGGTGTCCACCCAAAAACATTGGTATTACATATCTGTATCACTATACTTTCATTTGTTTAACATGTCCAAACCAATTCAAAGAGAAAACCTAAATTCTGTTTAAGATGACTACATTTAACTATTATTTGTGATTAATTTGAACTCTTCTTTACATCCTAGTATTTTAGCACATTCTTCTAAACAAGTTCATATCTTCTGCATATGTCCGAGCATTATTACTATGTAAAGGCTGAAACCATGACTATTGTGTAACATCAGAATGTTGCTTTTACATACGCTAGTAATATTTGATATGGAATGACATTCTTAAAAAAATGCGAAATGATAAATATTAATGACAATATACGTATTTACACAAGCAGATATTTATTTTCGTAGGCTTTCACGACCAAAAGATTCGCAAGTCAAAGATTTTTGGGTAGTCATGTCGTGTTGTGACATTTT
>JAPMAF010001171.1:0-11677 GCA_026537445.1 Silvatares holzenthali
CACTGCAATGTGGTCCGAAACGTTGGCAAACAAAATGTCACAACACGACATGATTACCCAAAAGTCTTTGACTTGCGTCATCTCTACTGCATTTATCCTACTCTCTTCCGTCTTTTGCCAAGTCCATGTTTCGCTACTATATAACAAGGTAGGTTTCGCTACTATAAACTTTCACTCCTTTATTCATATCTCTAAGCTCTCCCTGAGAACAAAACACCATTGAGAACAAAACACCATTGGTAATTTTACTGCATTTATTTAGCTTACTTACACTACATGTCCAAATAGGGTAAAAAACAATCACAATTCTTTTGAGTCTTGTATTGCCAACAAAAATAAAACATGTTCACATATTGTTCAATACTTTTATTTATGAAAAATATTTCGAACGCAAACTCAACCGAAAGTAATATTATTTCCACATAAATATGTATTTACACATTAACAGTAAGCAATAATCACATACCATTCTCCTTACATAAACTTTTTTATTGTGTTTAACCTGTGAATAGGGGAAATTTGATAATATAATTTATATAAGTAACTAAGTTGATAAGATGTAGAATCTGAAAAGTATCATTTGGGAACGTGAATCAATATGAACTGTAAAGTGAGATTGAGAGATAAAAAAAAAACTGAATTTAACAGAAATGAAAATGAGAAAGAAAAGAAATGCTTCAAGTTGTATAATGTTCCAGGACTCCGTTCATAAAGATATACAGACTACACTATCTCTGCGAAACCAGTGAGATGATGTAGCAACAACTTTCTGTCATGCGTATCAAGTGGTTACATCAATTTCTGACTAGTTTCGACTTGGCATAGCTCATTTGGAGTAAAAAACATACAATTTTGTTTGAAATTGGGCAGCGAAACTTACGAAATGATTAAATCTGTGGTTTTCGAAAATGACTAATGTTTGTGTTTCCAAATCAAAAGTGAAAACGGTGATAGTTTTATTTTTTTACAATCGGGTAATCATTCATCGAAAGTTTCATAGTCAAGGATTTACTGTGGATGGAGTATTCTATAAAGATTTATTGGACTGGTTTATGAAATGGATGAGGTGTTAAGGCGAAAATGCCTATGGACATTGCACTTAAGTCCATCCTTGAACAGCAATTTTCGACGTGAAAGCAATTGAGTTCATGAACCACCAAGTTGAAAATAAAGATGAAAGGGCAATATGAGATTGAAGTGGGTGTGAAATTGAAATTCAATATTGTTGTAATGGAGGCGTTCCAGGTATTTACGAACCTATTCACTCCCACACATGAAGTGCTATATTAAATTGGAAGTCAGTCCTGGAATTTTTTAAATACACTGCATCGTCTAAATAAAGTGCAACAGAAGTCGATTTGGCTCAAAATTATTTATATTATTATAGCTCTCAGGTACATAATTCTAAGACTCTCCAATCGATTTCATTAAACTCAGAGATTGCAGCCCTCACTATACTCAAAGTACAGCTTCACAACATTTATTCGCTGCAGATTTTTTTTTCCTAATATTTCAATATAATATAAAAAGCTAAATTTATAAATTTTGGTATCCATTATTATGACGCATTGATTAATGTTTTAATTCAAATATTAACATTAACTCTTTAGGATACTACTTTATATATACATTAAAGGAAAAATCCCACATGACAGAATGCTCACATTATACACGATAAAAAATCACACCATTATTATTTCATTGTATTCAACGAAATGCCAGATTTGTAAATTTAATTTATTGCTCACATTATTATCATCATCGTCATTTTCATCTTTGCCCACTGCAGGACATATTGGCCTCTCCTAGTCTCATCCCGAGTTCTTCAAATGTTGGTTCTATTCTGGTCCTTCGGAGGCTATTTTAAGTATCACACAACCCACTGCTATCTGGGTCATTTGCAGTCTGTGACAATATTGCTGTGAGTGTGATTGTTTTCGCATCATATGAAAAGACCAGTAACATTGGTTGAAGACTCGGGATTTAAGACAAATAGGAATTTTACTTTGGAAGGTGTATTTTAATTTTCTCTGCAGTATGATTGTCTCTTCAGATTGTAATCGTTGAAAACATTTAATTACATAAAAAAATCATTAAAACATGCATTCCCATCTATGGTTATTTTTGTTAACTACATTATAAACTATTTAGGTTCATAGTAGGAACACTACTTACTTATGAAACACAATATTTGAACATGTTCTTATTGCAACAATTTATTTGTGCCAATAAATTATATCACGTTTTGTCTTTACTCATAAAAGATGTTTCGATAATAATTTTGTGGTCAAGATATATATACTACTTCTTCTACTTATTATCATTAAGTCATCCAGTTGTATCAATATTGATAATCATTTTAATCTTTCTGATATTCACCTTGAGTGAATTAGCTGATTCTATTTTGAGATCATCAGTCATTTCAATCACATCATTTAGATTCACGGAGATGAGTGTAATATCACCTGCAAAGCGTAAATGGTTAAGTTTCTCCTCGTCTATGGTGATGCCTTTCTTCTCCCACTTTAACTTCTTGAAGACATTCGCCATCCCAAGGAAAAAAGTTTAGAAGAGATTGTACATACATTTGCTCGCACTGAATCGTAAATTAATCATTAACATTATAACACTGATAAATATCATCTGTTTCACAAAATTTCAAGCTGAATAACCTAAAATTCTATCCGATGAAAGAGTGCTTAAATGATTTGCCAAAAGATGTGACAGAACATCATTATAAAACTGAAATCTTAAATATTGTATACCTTTATATACACACACATAATTATACTTTATATACACACACATAATTATACTTTATATACACACACATAATTATACCTTTATATACACACACATAATTATTCTATATTGATATTAAATCAGTACTCATAACTTCAAATACCACACTCCGAACACATTTAAATTCTTTGCATACATTTTAGTGAAATATACCATTTTAGACAGTAAATGTTTTATATTTACTTTATTACCACTTATTTACTTTAATGAGTTCAACACGTTTCAAACTCTTCACGGCCCATTATGGAGTTTTCGATAATAATTAAGTAAAAATAAAATGTTTACTTTTTAAAATGAATTATCAAATGATAAAATCCAACATATACAATTATACCATGTTAGTGCTGGACATATTGCTCTACAAATTTATCGAAATAAAATAATTTAATATAAACAGATTTTGTAATTCAGCCTTAATATTATTTAAAATTTTTAAAACTTTTCATGCAAAAGTTGTGATTTATTCTTTTCGTTACAGCACTGCATTTTCGGCATCGCATCAAATGACTCAAATAAAGTTTAGTATAGAGAATGTCCAAAAATATTATGTTATAAAAAAGTATACATGTTGAAGAGAAATAACTTTTATTTTATGATTTGTTTGGGGTATGTTGCAGGGACATCCAATTAATTTAAACTTCCTTTAGTTCATATCAGAGATCACTAAACTATGGCCATGGATATGGGTTTTCATGTAAATATTGCAAATAAATCATATCTTGATGGCCCCACTGTCTTAACCGTTTGACGTCTACGCAGTGCTATCGCGCTTCAATATTTCGTACCCAAAATGGCAGCGCAGCGCTATCGCACTGATATTTCGATGCGAGTCTGTCGCTCTGCACGTGAGCACGTCTTTTGCCGCTCTTGTGTTATTAGAACAAAAGTGTGTCTTTCAAAACTAAGCTAAATGTATTGCTATAGCTGAATGTATGATTGCAGAAGTTATAAAGTTTTTAGTAAAAACATATTTTTATTTTTAATATATCTAAATTATCCCTAGCACTTTTGGAATGTATAAGGATTTTGATGGATAGCTGTCAAACGGTTAAGGTGTACAATGATATCAAAATCCACTTTTTTTACCCTACACATGAGACACCACGACACAACCATCCATCTGGGTCTGTAACATTTGGTACTATCGCACATGTAAATGCCGTGTAGCAGTCAGAGGAGAGATTAACAACTTGGTTGTTCAGTTCTAGTCACGAAACATGGATAAATCCATTTCACATGGCTTGCAATACTGAACGGTGGTATTGCTCCAGGGCGATACAAGATCTACCAATCTTTTCCAGTCCGGAGTGAATATAAATTTTTAAATGCATTTTTTGTTGTTTTGATTTTTGTAAATATATTTTCACATATTTTTAAATATCTGAATTAATAAATCTATTATTAATTTTTTTTCACTTCAGAGAGATTTGAACCTACGACGTACAGAGTTTCTCCAATGCTTTAGTAAAGTGTCTTAACCACTTGACCACGAGGTCAACCGTTCTATAAACATTTTTTTTTTTTATTTCATTTTTCTTTTTAATCAATATTTTTTGCCTTCTCTGTTTGTTTACAGCTATTATAAATAATAATAAATATATATGGAGAATTATATGTGTTTAGGAATACTTATTCAAGTGAAAACACTTTAAGTTTGTTAGATTCCAACACATGTAATTTTATTAACTGATGACTTTACAAGCAATGTTAATGATGGGAATTACTAACTCGGATGCCCAGTGTGATGAAATATTTTTTTTTCTTCACATTAGCACAAGTTTGCACAATTTTGTAAGCTCATTAAAACGTTTTAATTTGTTTTTAAATATCAGCAATAATGTGTATATTTATACTATATTATGTATATTATGAATGAAAAACTAATGTTTCTTAATAATTCTTTTGTTTTGTTTTGCTTTGTGGATAGTACAATCTAGCTCTTTCCCAAAAAAGATTTTCAGCCCCTGACCTGTACCACTAATATTTATTTTAGCCACTGGCAACAGATTAAACAACACAACTGAAGAATATGTAAAAGTAGAGAATAATCAGTATTTCATATGAATAAACCTTGATTTAGTGTCAATTTTCATTTTCATAACGTTTCTACATTAAATTTACAATAAAAGATAATATATAACGTAAATAAATGATATTGTTGTTATGAGTAATGATACTTGTACAATTTAACATACACTATTAAATAGCTAATATACAAAAAAAACTGTATTTACAGACAGATTTATTTTTAGATATAAAAGCGGCTAACTAAAGTCACTGCCTTCATATTAAATTTAAGTTTCATTACATGGCCCAATGACGATTGAGAACTCGAATGCACAGATTAGCATTTGATTGCAATGACTATTTTGCAGAAAAAGCAAATTAGAACACGCCATATAAGTTTTTAATTATTTTTTAGATGTTTATTAACAAATCCTCGAATACTGCAACGATTTTGATAAAAAAAAAATGTTACAGAATTTAAACTACAAAATGAATAATAATTATGACTAGATTTTACTACATTCATAATACTTAGAACAAGATATCCCTGCAGCTGCTTAATGGCGAATTATTAACTGTTTAAAAAATTTAACAATTTAATGTCTACCATGTAAAAAAAAAAACAACATCAAAATTGGTAGTAAAGAAATGAATGTGTAAAGATATGTATAAACACTTAACTATATTTAATTATATGGGTTTGCCAATTCAGGAGCAGGAAAGTAAACGGAAAATACTAATATTAGCCATACACTCAAAATTATTGCTTTTCAGAGAACATTGATCTGTCATTTATGAAAAATAATATCGCTCAAAAATTCGCTACGACTGATGCAACATGAGTCGATACAATGGTATAAATTTATGATGGCCTTAGTACAACATGGTCGCTTCAATGAAATTTTGTCACGGTAACAAAATTGCGTTTTAGATCTGGGGTGGTAGCCAATGTAAAGACGCAATTGCCAAAAAATCCCACATGAAAATAAAGTGTCATGTCTCTATTTCTCGAAATTGAGCGTTAACTGAATTTTGATTGCAGTAATTTGATATTTGCACTTGTGTATCATATTGTAACCTCTTCTTGGAAGTAAGCATCCCTTACGCTGACACAATAACATTTGGGAAAGAAATAATCCCTTATCACATCGTGGCAACTGGTTTCAGAGTAATCAAAATTCCATAATCATTTTCGAAGAAGTAAGGTTCAATACCACCTTCTGAGCACAGTGCACACCAGTCACTTTTTAAAGCTGCATTGGTTGTTTTTGATACTCTCTAGAATTCTTAGTGGAGATTTTAAATGTGACAATGCTGGAATGCGGCTCATTGTTTAAGTTGAAAAATTTGACCGTAGTATAGACAATTGTAAAATCAGTTGTGTTGAATATTTACCACGGTATCATAAATAACATGGATCAATGTTCAAAAATAAATAATAAAGTTGACTGTGCCGCTAATCCTTATTAATATGTATTTACTTTCCTGGCAGATCCTTTATAAGCTTCAAATATAAGAAATGCAAACATCGATATGGCAGTATATTAATTTACGTTTGCCAAAGAAAAAAAAACATTCAAAAGGAATTCATATCAAGAAATGTTTAATTTAAATTCATTATTCAAAACGATGGATATGATGTTGTTTCAAATGTTAAAAAAAGTATGTAAAAAATCGAAATGGCTTCAATATGAATAGTTTAAAACTAACGGTTCACTGCAAAAATTACAAGTAATGTGTTATTATAAATATTTGAAGGGAAAACTTAATATAAACTAGTCAACAGTATCGCAACAAGCCTAAACTAAATAAATGTAATTCAATGATAACTACTCTGGAATACACACATCTTAATACATTACAGCTGATTGATACATTCACAGAATCAAATAATACATTCACAGAATCAAATAAACATCATAAATGCAACCTTATCAACTAGCAAATTTTCACAAAAAATATTTTATTATAAATTACAGAGTAGTGTTTTCTGAAAAACTATTTAACTATACAAATAAACCTCATATAATTTACATAATTACAAGTCCGATAAAACATTCCTCTGAGATGGATAAAAAGTGTGAAATCAAAAACATTCAAAAACTTATATGAGATTTGATTGAAAGCATCTGGACATTTGACAGAAAACGTCTGAATATAATTAAAATGCACTAAAAATTAAATATTATGTCAGTTTTAAAATTTCATTTGTCAATTTTAAAAGTTATCCAATAAAATGAAGATTATAATTTTTAAAATAAATTAAATTGTGTTATATGATTAAATTGTGTTATAACTTTTTACGAAGTTACAGTAAGTTTTAAGTTTGTGTAACTAAGCTGGTGATTCTGAACCCATTCACATCACAATCGGTGTGTAACATGTTTAAAATCAATTGTATCTTAAAAAGTGCATTTTCTGTTAGAAATGTGCAAAGTTTGAGGAAGATTAATAACATAATAATAAAATGTTAATATATATAACTATACGATGGTTCATCTGTTAAGTGTGAATTAAATAGATTTAGAATGGCAATCTTTATTTCTGATTACATTGTGATAGGAATGGGTTAACAAATCAATGTAATCCTCGAAGTGTGTACTTGTTGATTTGACAATGTTCAGTTGGCAATATGTGCAACAGTTTTGCAAATTTAACTTATTGCATTTGTAAACTAAGTTGCAAGAATTTAAATACTTGGTTTACAGCACATGACCCTGAAATCCACAAAATAATCTTAATAACATTGTTAACAATTAAAATGAATAACCCAATAAAAAATGCACCTACCTACTAGCACTGCAGAAATAAAATTGATACAACATTTATTAAAAGAGGCATGTTTTTACGCTTGGAATTTAGAGCAAAAATGTAACTTTAAAACTAATCTTAAAGTTATAATATTATCCTTAAGTAGTTGGAGGAATGTCTACATTAAGTAATACATTTATAGTACATCAACCCATATATACAATTAGTAAATAAGGAGATAATTTAAGAAAATATTTAATTAATTAGTACGATTATCACGATATCAATAAATATCCTCAAATTTAAAAACTAGCGTAGATCAGCATTTGATTCAAAATCTTAATGTACAAAAATATAGAAATAGTACAAAAATTTCATTTTTGCCACCAGATTAATCGTCAAGATAAAATAAAATAAAACAGAAAAAAAATAAAGTGTTACTGACTCGAATCGAAAAATATAAAGGAAACAAATGTGTCAGCGGGCTAGGAAAATTGCTATTACATTTGCCATTTTCTGTGGTAGCTCATACACGAGCAAAGAAAATGGATAAGTAGACAATCAGACTTGCACCACAGGCCACTCCAAGTGTATTTATTTCGTTAATAATCCACCACCTATTCATGGCCTTCATCAGTTATAGCACATACGGAGTACACTTATTTCTTATAATCGACGCTATGACTAACAAACGAAATGATAACTGCCTGCAATTTGGTACAGAGACAATCTGAATCCATATAAAACCCGTTTTCCTTTTCAGACATTCTGCATGCTATCATAAACATATTCGAAATTGCTCGGTGTAGGCTTCAACACTGGTTTTGTGAAAGGTGAGAACCACCCGAGGCTAAATTTGCCGAACACTGACTGGAAACTCTTCCAATGAGATTGGCGTTCCCATTTTGCTTCTTCCTTTTTTAATTGTTCAATGCCCTGAAAAACGACAAAGATATAACAAACATGCTCAGTAAGCTTCATTCTCGTTAGTTTGTTCATAACCACCTAGCTGCTTTGTTATTATCAAGTAATGAATTAGTTATACTATTCACTTTATTGATTTACAATTATGGTTTGGGCTATCATTTAAAGACAAGAATAATTGTAGTAAATCTACAGTAAATTAAGGTGGCACATATTAAAAAGCTAATTGTGTGAGAATGATTTGATGAGCTTATTTAATCATTTATATATTTCTTTCCAAAGTTTCCTTTCTTTAGATACCTACAAAAAAATACAGCATTTTCAAAATTTGGTGGTAATTCTCAATATCTTAACATATGTTTAACAAATCTTCGAAACATATTTTTAATTTTATTATAAGGTAATGATGTGTTTTGAATTAAAACTGTTAGTCTGTGGTATATAAAAATTGATCTGTTGTCTGCATGTAGCTATTTATATGTGTCCCTACAGAAATCATGATGAAATATAAAGTGAGATGTTCTCTACTCTATAAGCTTTAAGAACTGGAATTTCTACAGTGTTATCACAATACTACCACAAGAGAGAATCAAATATTAGCCTACCTAGTGAAGATAATTCCTAAATTAATTCAAATGCTAAGCGGATCAATGTATTGATTTGAAAAATATCAGGTTGTCTATTATTGATAGAAAAGCTATTCACAATCCGACCATTGAACAAAATATAGGCATTATATAGTAACTCACAGTTTCATCAATCCATATTGCTTGCAGTTGTGTTCCCAGCATTGCCACGGTGAAAATAGCAAACACAAATGCTTCAATAATAAGTACAATAAGAAGCGCCATCGATGCTGTGGGAGTGTACACAGAACACTCTTTCCACTCGATCTTTACACACGAGGCAATCTGCAGAGCTGCCAAAACCAATGCGTGGACAGATATTACGGCAATGTAGAACTGTAAAACAAAACACAATAGTTTAGAAAATAAAAACGTTCAAATAGAATGCAATCGACTGAAAAAACAAAATTTATAGACAAGTAATAAGTAATTAGGTAAGATATTATATCATTGAAAGAAGAATCCATTCAGTCAACTGTAATGATTGGCGTTAGCAGATAATAGATATTATTTAACCATTTTCACGAGCCATGGTTTGGTGCAATTTTTATGATTATTTAAACACATAACATGCCGACAACTAAATAAATTAAAACATCAGATTGCACATATATTTGCATAGGTATAAATATTTACTATTTCCAGTGCCTTAGACAAAACATCATCAGATTATTTCCGAAAAACCGTGTGATAAAAATAGCAGAAGAAATTTTCAGAACCAAAGAGATAATGTTATAACTTCATAATAATGGCAACACAATCCATGTGAATAGTTCAAACTTGCACATGTGCAATGCAATATGGCAAACATGCATTACATGACATATTACGAGAAACTAAGAAATATTGCAAGTACAATAATTTGCCAATACCAAAAATTTTAGCACTCCTATCATTAAAACTGGGTAATTTTAGTTACAAAAATAATAGGATAAATCCATTTCACGTGGCTTACAATACTGAATGGTGGTGTTGTTCCAGGGCGATAGAAGATTTACCCCTCTTTTCCAGCTCAGAGTGAATATACATTTTTGCTGCTTTGATTTTTTAAAAATATTTTTGAAATCCGAATCAAAACACGCATTTTTTAAATAGTATTTTTTTTCACTCCGGCAAGATTCAAGCCCGCGACCTCCAGCTTTAGTCAAGTGTCTTAACCACTCGACCATGAGGCCGACCAGACCAGACTACGACTGTATGGTATACTGTCAAAATCTAAATCGATATTATAAACTCAACTAACCGTGAACAGTACAAAAAATTTCTGGTTATATTGCCCCACACAATTATTCACCCATGGGCAGTGGTGGTCCATTTTGCGAATACATCTCTGGCACACGGAGCAATGATGCGCACGGTCAGGCTTGATGCTGCAGCACTTTGGACATTTAAAGACTACTTCACCCTCTTTGAAGCGTATAAACTTCATTTTTTCTTGTGTGGCCGTTCCTCTCGGGACTGAACCCTGGAAATAAAAATTAAAAATATATGCCGATTAAAAATCAGAGGCAAATATGAAAATCTAAGTGGCATACAAACAATTCGTGTTCTCAGGAATCAGTATCACCGATATACTAGACCATATGCGGGCAACAACCGGCCCATGGGCCGGATCCGATTAGCTATAAGATCTGATTTGGCCCGTGAGACATTTCGAAAACCCAATAAAAAATTTTTTTTACAAAAAATACCTCGAAGACCATTTTCCGCAGTTTGGAAAATTAGCAAGAAGATTGATTTGTGCGTTTAGCAGTACTTATAAATGCGAACAGTTCTGTTCAATGATGAAAGTTAATAAATCAAAACATCCTACAAGACAGACTGACGATAATTTGTAAAATTCTTTACTTCTTTGTATCAGTGGAATTAATCCAAACATCGATGGATTAGTTTCCCAAATTCAAGCTCAAGTGTCTCGTTGATTTCGGAGTCACTATTTAAGTTTCGTAGTTTGTAATAATTCCAAATTTCACGATTTAATTATAATGTTGTACCATATTTTTTTCATATCATTTTATTATTTTAATAAATTGTATTACAATAACATTGTTGTATTATTTCATATCTGATATCTATCGCTAAAAATTATGAGCACTATTTTAAAATACACTACATTTAAATGCGGCCTGCGAACATATTTGCACACTAAAGTTTGGTCCGCAACATGTGGAAGGTTGCCCATACCTGTACTAGACTATCAACCTCACTCATTTGCATTGGATGTATCTTGAAAAATGACCAACAGGTTTGTGAAATTCTTTCTATATGAGTCGGCTACGAAACTAAAAAATACTAAAGAAAATGTGAAAAATGTACTCAATAAATATATAACTGTACAATGCACTACACATCAAACAGTTTCCTCCAAGGGGTAAGCATAGGGGATTGATGCATATTACAATTATGATCCATGTTACAACTTCTCATGCATATTACAACTATGATCAAAAGCCATCATTTAGAATTTAATTAATCTGACCATGTCAAGATTTCCATATTTATTTATTGTCAATTATTTAGAAACTAAATAAAACAATACTAAGTAGCTTTGTTGCTATCACTTTATT
>JAPMAF010001172.1:0-11674 GCA_026537445.1 Silvatares holzenthali
AAGCGGTTGACATTTGTTTTATAAACTTTAAAATTGCACTATTTGAAAACGTCATTACGGAGTTATATGAGAACATAAAATTTTGATAAAAATTTCACTTTAAACGGCTTCTAATTCCACACATTTTGATATAACTTTCGGTGTGATTCTATGTATAATTATAAATATATTGTTAATAAAACTGGGAGTAGCCCGCTGTACACCAAAAAGGCGTACTGCAAGCCACGAGGGCGCAGGAGCTACTAAGCTGAAAGTAACTAGTCAAACAATCGCCGTCGTCCGAATGTGAAGATGACATACGAAGGAGACAAATGAGAAATCATAGCGCACGCATCTATCGTAGGGAATCGTTCTCTTGATGCGCGTGTTCATTCATGTTCGAATAAGAGTATGACATTACAAGATAAGAGAAGGAATGAGAAGCAGATTTAAAATAAAATATGTACCTAAGCTTTTCAATTTAGGCAACGAGGAAAGAGAAAATATAGGTATAATAGTTACTTTCGTCTTTGTATTCAGAGTGTAGATACACGAAGCTCTCCATTAACTCAAAACGTTGCGGAAAATATCGTCTTCTCATACGCCATAGGTCCTCTTCTAAGCATTATGTTTGAAATTTGTGCTTCGTGTGTATGAATCTCTACATGCGCTCATATGGTCGTCAATTCAATATGCAAACACATACAAGTATGAACCAAAGAATTGGTTTTAATTTTGGTGGTATAATTCACTTGTCATTTTTTTGGAAACGTGTTTTAGAAATTAGGATCAAAAAAGAGACAGCAAGAAGAAAATTTAACGATAATTGTGGCCATTAAATGTTTTCTTGGTGGTCATATAAAAATATTACAATTGGGTATCTACATTATTATGCGATGGCAATTACGGAAGATTGAAGAGTGAGGAGTGACAAATAATGTTATGTTTTCAAAGGAACCAGATCCAGATTGATGATAAATCGCGAGAGGAATGTTTTAGAAGATATATAAACATCGAAAAAGTATATAATAGATAAAGTAGGGTTGATTTTTTCTTATCTATTCCAGAAAAGAAATGTCGTTTTGGCCCTTTGTAAGTACCAGTATTGAGTGGGATAAATTCCACAGAGGAGGAAAGTCCTTGAGAAATTTCCACCTCTCTGAAAATATCCCCCAGGTGACGATAAGCGAACAAAATCTTAGGTATTCTGATACTTTCATACTATAAAAAGCGTCGTATCTAGTCAATCTCTACACTAGGTGTCCTTGTGGTTACTTTCTTACGAATACATGGAGATATCGGCGTCAACGCTTTCTTTATTTTTTATAATTTAAACGCTTTATGCACAGTTTAGATATACAAGGACGAACTTATTATTATAAGGTTATACATCGTGCAAAATAATGGGATTAGATCGGAATGCATAGGAACGATATTCCGGGTCGTGAAATATTTGAATGCGCAACGCTATTATAAAATAATTCACCTTTTTTGTCTGAAACGTGTTTTCGGCGACGAAATTTCATCAGAATGATTACAATAAAAATTTAACATTCTTTGATTGCAATATAACAGGAGTACCTATTCTGGTTTACTGTAGGTATATAACAATACATTTAATAACATCTGAATGAATTTTATGCTGCAAATATTCTACAGAAAATGGACGATCTAGTAGATAAATTATTTGATTCATGTTAAATAATATGAATATTATAATAAAGTGAATGATCTCAGATATGTCTGACCGATTGTAGAATATAATGGTATAATTGGCGCAAGGTGAAATTGTAAAGCTGTTATATTAAGTTGGTAGTGTAATTTGTTGCTTTTAGTGTGTTCGATGATCGTTAAGTCACGTCAGGATAAACAGCCGCCGAGCGTCGTCCGGTCGAGCAGAGAACAGAGAAGAACGCCGTATGGGATCGAAATAATATATCCGCCTCTTCTCCGCAGCGGATCTCTTGCGTTGCCAAAACTGCAGCCGGCCGCCAAAACCGCTCGGCAGGGCGGCCGCGGCGGGGAGTGCGCGGGGAACGTGCCCGAGGAGGACGCGGGGCGGGGGACAGCGACCCCTCCGCGGTCCGCTCGCAAGCAATCAATATCAGCAAGAGGAAGAGGCCGTTGCTAGGGTCCGCCCGGCCATCGCTGCGTGTGTGTGTGCACGGTGTAGTGTAGGTATCGGGCATGGGCATGGGCACGGGCACGACGCTTCGACGGGCTCCGACGTGACGTGTGAGCGAGGGGTGTGCTGTGTTATGCCGTGCATGCTGCTCTCGGCTCGCGGTTCTCGGAGCTCTGGCTCCGTGCACGTACCCGGCCAACCATAATAGTCGATTACCTACCTACTCGGAGCGGATCGAAGCAGCTGCTGGCTACGTCGCCAAACCATTCACACGGTACGCTCTCTCCTTTGTCGTCGCAGGAGAGCTCCGCTCTGCGCCGCTCCTACTGCACTGCCGCAGACCGTAGACGGCGGACGGCGGATGGCGGATGGCGGACGACAGACATCCCCGTGCTTTAGCCCGAGCGTCAACACGTCAACCCGTCAACCCAATCCGGCGAGTAGGGCCCTCATTTTAACGCGTGTGCTATATCTCACAAAATGATTCTATAATATTTATCCAACTATCGCGATATGCTCTCGTATATTCGTTACTAGATTTTAAAAATCCCGAACCGAGTCATACAAAATTGCGCTTCGTTCGAGCACGAGTACATAGCATAAGTAGACTGAGTTTAATTTACTGCAAATCGAATTTCCTTTTTAAATGTTTACCTCATTATTAACGGTCATGATCCGTAAGTATTGAAATGTTTTATATGTCTATTTAGCGAAAAAGTAAATTAAAAAAATATGCACACTGGATGTTAACTGCATCAATTAATCCGACGACATGTCATATACACGGAATAGTAGGTCTAGTCTAGTAGTAGTAATCCCTGAATGGTATATACATCGTTGCATATCTACGACTCGTACCAGTGAACGAAAGCTAAGTTTGCTATACAAATAGATAGAAATCTATCTAGGATGTAGCATAATGTAGTTTAGAAAATAGGTTCTACCGGGAATCCGACAAAAGACCTGGGAAACAAGGATCAAAGAGTATCCTCTTGTTGTTGCAACCTCTCCTTTGCAGGAGATTCGCAGACATCGATTGGTAGTCTTCTCGATTCTGCGCCTGGCGTACCAGCCTCATCAAAGATACTAAACTGCTGTCTCAAGTTACCAGAGCCAGAAAATTTCTGTTCATTCCGCACACGAGCGATTGCAACAGTGAAAATTCTTTTTTCCAGAAACTATTACAGACGTTTAATGGCTCTTAAACTCAAAACAACAATTTATTATGCGTGTGATAATGTGTGCTAATTACATCATACACATATATTAACATTACACAGCAAAATAATGTATTATACTAACGAATCTGTAATCTTAAATTGAAATAAAAAAGTTTCCACTTTTAATTAATGTTTGTGAATTACTTACATAGGAAGGATTTAAATTACTGCAAAGTTCTGCACCCCATTCAATACGACAGTTTTGCACCCCATAACAGAGTAATGAAAGTAATGATATATTACGTAAAACAGCGAAATGGAATAATTTTACTTAAAAATATACTTATTTTAATCTCAACAAACACGGTATTTAACAATGTATTTATTTTTTTCCTTACACATAGTTAATTAACCGACAAGAAGTATAAAATGAGAAGAGAATTCGTTTCATTGTAGAAACTTTAGAAGAGGAAATGTTTACAAATCGAGTTAATTTTAACTTTTAAATTAAATAAAAACTCTTAATTGTTAAGCAAGATTTAAACATTTTTAAAATAAATTTTGACAAGATTTTTAGGACTATTAGAAATAAATGTATCCTGATGAAACGCAGAATACACTTATCGAAAATGCTGCAAGTGGTCGACACCGCCCATTTATTATCTAGAGTAAGTACTGCTAGCAAAAGGGATATTTCTAAGAAACTCCGGTTTGAATAAAGGCGAGCTGATAAAACGTGTAACAAATACCTAATCACATTTAGCTTATTTAGAAATGGCAAGAAGACCTCACTTTAACCACCAGGATAGGAGAGTAGCAAGTTGTTTTGCGTGCTTATATTGTGTGAAATCGTGTACTCTCACGCAAGTCACCACCATGATTGAAAGCTTTTGAAATATGAGTGTACTAGTGAATTTTGAAGATGCCATGTACTGTAAGAGTACAAATGTGGAAATATTGAAGAGAATGTTGCAGCAAACAATAATAATTTTAAAATGCGCCAAAAGTAGGAAAATAGAATACTACACAAGTGACACGATATGCGTCAAATACGTACATCTTTCTATAATTACACTTGGAAGGAAAATCAATAGAAAGAAGAGCGCCGTTAGAAGAACGTTGTGGCTGAAGAATTTGAGGGAATGGTTTGAATATAGTACGGAAACATTGTTTCGAGTAGCAATTAATAGAGTGAAAATAGCCATCGAAAAACGAAATTTACAAAAAGAATAAATGAATTGATTGAATCACAAATATATAAATGCATTATGCAAAATACGTATAAGGGATTACGTATTTTGCATAATGCATTTATATATTTGTATATCAATGCCGTACCGACCAATACTTACTCGTACGTAGCATAACAAACTCTTTTATTTCTGGGATTCATATAGTATTGTTTTGTAAATTCGTACATGACGAATAACGGTAGTAATCTTGTTAGTAAGTGGTCCCAAGGTATCTTTTATGAACGAATGAAAAAAAAT
Source organism: Silvatares holzenthali (assembly GCA_026537445.1). Classification (NCBI taxonomy): domain Eukaryota; kingdom Metazoa; phylum Arthropoda; class Insecta; order Trichoptera; family Pisuliidae; genus Silvatares; species Silvatares holzenthali. The sequence goes on from JAPMAF010001172.1 coordinate 4,755, forward strand.
CGTTACTCGATTGAAGGCAGAAAGTCTCAAAAGGACACGAAATATGGGCGGCGACATCCCGGATTGACGTCCTTTCAGTGCCCAGGTATGCTATACTATTACACAGTATATGATGTAGTGTGGCCTGGTGTACGGTGTGCGGTGTGCGACATGCTCGTCCTTTGAGAGTAAATTGAACACAAGTGACACGAAACGCGACGACAAAGGGACCTTTCGCCTCTGACCAGACGCTGCAATACTCTGGTTCTTATTCTGCAACTAACAACCCACGCTATGTTTAACAATCTCGAGAGGGACTTTTGAACCACGAGGTGTTTGTTCTATTTATTACATTTATTCAATATTTTATTAAGCGACTGAATAAGGAAGACATGGGGAACTGAAAAAATAATGTACCTAGTATTTAACACAATTGAGTACAAAATTTCACTTACAAGTATTGGTGGAAGAAAAATATTTTACAAAATGATATTATATATAGAATTGAAGACGATTATTAAAAAATCACCTCTAAATGAGAAAGCAATTACTATTTACTCTTTAGTATGTGTTTATTTCGTATTATCTAAATTTTAATTTGCCTGGTGCGCGAGAGTAACGAGGATTATTAGTGTTCGGTTAAGGTCGATTACCTGTCGACGCGTAAAGTCTAATATTACAAATTATTGATATACAATAAAATAATCAAAATTTACAATTTATTTTTCAAAACATCAACTTCGAGGAAAAAAGATGGGTGAAGAATCGCCCATTACGTTATTCAACAATTTAATAATTTTTTAAGGCTACAATTTCATGTTGTTTGGACACCCGATGATTCCCTTAAAGAATTAAACAAAAACTGCGGATAAATAAATAGTAGCACCCTTCCCTCTTTCATATTCTGCTCCTCACTTAATGAAAATCTTTCTACGCATTGAAGAGCAGTGGAGATGAGTGCTCGAGTAGATTACGTAAAGCGTCCGTCCCTGGTCCCTCTCTAGCTGCCTGTATGCTTATTACTAACACCGAAGCACGCCGAGAATGTTGACTCACTCATATTGCAGAAGATATTTCCCAGTTCCCTATACAACTCCCCACTCGGGACTAACTGGGTCGGCAAGATATTTTTTGCATAATTTCTACACAATTACGATTTCAGGTGTTATATATAATACTGGTTATCGTGTTCCTTGGAATGAAACTCAAACTTAACGAAACGACTGTAATTAATTTAAAAAATATATATTTTCTCACACGTGATAAGCGTTGAAAAAACATATTTTGAGAACACGTTTATGACTCGACGGAAATAAATTAAGAGTGAGTAAACCAATTGGAAAAATGAAATGATACCACGGTTGCAGGGTATTCGAAAGACCGTGGGCTTTGTATATAGTTATATAAAATTATTAATAACAAAGGCCAAGGTCGGTTCTGAAAGATTTAGAAAGAAAAAACATCTCCCGATACATTTCGTATTTTAATTCTTCAAGAAATCAAGATTCTGTCCTAAGACATAAAGAATTAAATTTATGATACATGGTAAATGGAGCTATGGGGTAATCATATTCAGAATAAACTTTAATCTTTTATGTTATCGTTATCAATATACGTTAATATTATGTTATTATATATTACGTTTTTCACTGTTTATGCCAGAGATTTTTTCCTGGTGTAGTGAAACCCGAATTAGTATAAAATGAACATTATCAAATGTAAATAAAAGATGATAAAAATAACAATTTAATCGATTTACTCGATGGCTGCGGAAATTTCGGCAAAAGTCCATTTTTCAATGTCACAGGTAAGTGATCACTATAGCTCATATATTCGTACACTGTCGAGTAGTCCAAAACAATAATCAAATATGATATTAACTTGCGATCTCTAAGATTCGCTTTTCAGTATCTGTATTGGCTCTGCACCACAGAAAGAGTCGATCATATTTATTATTATTCTAATTGAAGTACAAGTCCATGCTTCAGTCGCGCCTTGAGAAGTTCCCGAGATACTGTACGAAAGATATGCTTAAGTTTAAAGACACATACAGAAAAAAAATCACGACGTCGAAGGTGCTCTTCCAACGTCAGTGCGAAACAACATCACTTTATTAATGTTACAAGTGTTTCAGCGAAATGCACTATGATACCTGATCAATAAATTAAATCATAAAGAAAGTTATAGGCCCAAAGTTATACAACAGAATGTGCTGTCGCATGCGAGAGGACCGTTTCTAGTGCTGAAGAATTGAAAACTTAAAACGACAGTTAAAATTAATTATATTTAAATGACATCATCGTGTGACCGTCTATTTAAGAGTATCTATTCTCTGTTTAAAATTTATTCCTTCCTTTACATTATCACGAATAAGAACCTTGCTACCTCCGGTGTTGCCCTACGCTCTCTTGGAGTTGCTATATTGTGTTGAGTTGCGGAATTGTGAACATAATATTTCATTCGGATTCCGACAGCTAATGGAACAGTCTACAGCAGTGATGGGCAAAAAGTAATTAAAATACTGTTTACAAATTACAATTAATATTGTAATTTGTAATATGATTTCTTTCTAACCGATTACTGTAGTAATCGATTACAACAAGCACCTACTGTAATTAATTATGAAGTAATCTAATTAAAAGCTAATCTGATTACTTTATAAACGATTACATTATTAAATCAATCAACTACTGGCACGGGCGCGACATTTTGCCGTAATATCGCCAGCAGCCGGCATCCGGCACCAGTCCTAGTCGGTGGGCACTGGGCACGAGTAACGAGGGTATAAATTGTAATCTGATTACTTTGCAATATAGTTATATTGTAATCGATTACTTTGCAATTAAATTACACTGTAATCGATTACGTTGTAATCCTTAGCCATAACAATTACAATATAATTAATTACATTGTATTTAGATTACATTTTAATCGAATTACTTTGTAATTAAATTATTAATCTAATTATTTAGTAATTGAATCTCTGGTCTACAGTTATAGAATTTGATGCGATTGCAAAGGGGTATGTTTGGATGTTCTGTCCAGACGTGGTATGCTTATATCGTTGGGTTTGTAGGTTTTCCTGAGGAAGGAATGATAGGTCTAAATACTAAATGTTTAGTTTGTAATTGTATCAATATGACATTGGGTAACAACGATCCAATATGTTTTCCCGTGAGTAGGATTTTTTATCTTGTACTACACATGAGACACCACGACACCGTCATTCGTTCGGGTCTGTAACATTCAGTGCAATTGCAATGAAAATACTGTGTAGCAGTTGGAGGAGAGACTGAAAACCTGGTTATTCTGTTCTAGTCACAAAACATGGATAAATCCATTTCACGTGACTTACAATGCTGAACGGTGGTATTGCTTCAGGGCTATAAAAGATATACCACTCTTTTCCAGTCCAGAGTGAATACATATTTTTTAATGCATTTTTTGCTGTTTTAGTTTTTTTTTTATTATATTTTGCTGTTTTGATTTTTTTAAATATTATATATATTTACACATATGTTTTTAAAATCTAAATCGAAAAACGCATTTTTAAATTATTACTTTTTCACTCCAGCGGGATTCGAACCCGCTTTTTTAATCATTATAACAACAATTAAAAAACATCTAAACAATCTTGGGGAACTTTAAATAATGAATACGAAAGATGATAACTCTGGTAAATTTCATAAAAATATATCTTAGAAGGTAAAATATAACTGTAAGCCGTTGTAGGTCATTTGTAGTGGTGTTTTTTTAGGTGTAAGGGTTTTAATTCCAAACCTGACGTTCGTTGAATTGTGGGAAGACCCAGATTATGTTAAAAGTGATTGGCTAGAATCATACTACGTTGGAAGTATGAAAGTACCACTAATACGCTGATAACAGAAATGTCATTAAAGTTACGCTTGCGTTAGGTTGTGATGATGGGTAGGTACGTTATAATAATATTAAAAATAAGCCTATTACTAGAAAAATATTAATACGAATACAGATAAAATGTTTAGTAAAAGGAACAAGGGCATACTACAGAACAAAAAATTGCCTAATAGATTCGTGTTTGGCAATATGAATTCTTAGTCCAGTCGTAAATGTAATCGTACAAAGAGGCGTACAGATATGCATACACATGCGAAGTATTTACACAAATGCAAAAATCATTAGCTTAGGACTTACGAGTATGTAGGGCCATCCAATATTTGACAGTCGGTTAATATAATAGAGGGACCGAGTATATGCATGGTTGTATTTGTTGGAACACGCTTTTAGACACGACCGATTGAATGCGATGCGATTGAAACATTTATTATTATTTATAGAAGAGAAACAGTAAAAATGCGTACGTGAGGTAGTTTCTTACAAATGTACGAATGATTGCCACATTACATGCTGATTTTATGCACTTTTGGTTCGTATAGTAACTTTTGCCTGCAGAAAGGATAATATCAAAACACCAGAGCTAGTAGGATGAGTTATCAACATGGCATTGGAAAGCAGTTATATCATTTATGAGATATAGCATAACAAGTCAACTTCCTCCCTCGTCTAGATTAATCTAATTTCCAACTGGTCACGATAGCTTTGATATCTGACTTTTTCACCTAACTATGTTCCATCGGTCTTATGTTCAGTTTTGTGGTGACAAGTAACCAAGCAGGAAGCGCCTTCTGAATGCCCCATTAGGTGCAACAGACAGTAGCTTATTGCTGCTGTCTGTGTATCCGATTTAGGTCCTTTTCACTTTCAAAGTTAAATTACAGTTATTCGATGATATTATTTATAGTTGATCCTGTTTTACAGAGAGAACGTTATCCTTTCTTTGATGATTATTTTGTAATCCGTAAGGGTTTCCTTACTCTACAAATAACTCTTTTCAGCTCCTTAGATGCAGTGCTATAAAGTTGAGAGCCCTTTCCGGGCTTCTCTCTTGTTTCGATAAGGAGTCAACTAATTAAACTGATTCGTTTTCAGTTGCAGTGCGAGCATATGGTGGAATAGTGACAATATTAATAAGTAGTAAGAAAAAAACGTAGCGTTATAACGCGAATGAAAACTTCATAATTGACAGATCTATGAATTGTGCCCGAATAGATACGCGTAAATAAGACTAAACAATATATGTATGTATACAATATATGACATTATATATGCAAGCACTATCAGCACTGTGTTGACAAAATAAGGACAAGGTGCAGTGTCATGCGAGCTCCATTGGTTTAGTGAGGTGGACCTTGCCTTTATTGATGAGGAAACTTCGACACGGCAAACTTTGTCTTTTGCCGAGGCCAAAAGAAAAAGATGCCTCTGGTAGTAGGTCTGGTAGCCTCGCAACACGATAGCGGTGTGTATGTATGGAAGTGTACTCTACTTATACTAGCGCACTGTTATGATATTAGTATAATACAACGCCGATAACATTTCGTGGTAGGATAGGTCACCCGGACTTTACTACCTGAGTTTTTGGCATCAGGTAAAAGCGTTGGAAAATTTTCTAGTAAACTGCGGTGATTGAAGTTCACTGAACCGAGTACATAAATAAAACCGAGCCGCGGCATGGGTAAGCAGATATCGTAAAGTACTATTTGCTCTGGTTGTGATGTAAGTTTGCACAGCATTCAACGTTCGTGCCTTTTCTCTTTAGAAAATTCTTTCCCTCCTTTGCACCACCGCAAATAAAAACGTGGTTGCCTTCGATAACGTCCTATACTTTTGAATTGATATTTATTCATAAATACCTAGTTGTATTCAAATTCCGAAAGATGATAAATCAATTGTGGAGCTGTGAATTTGACACGATTACAGAGGGATGTGTTTTGTGTGTACTTTATCGAAGTGCGTTTCGAGTGTGTTATAGTAAAATAATAAATTTGCTGATCTCAGAATTTTTTATTGCGGCATTTAAAGCAACACTTAACGTTACCATTCAGAGATTACCATTTTCAATAATAAGGAAGTAAAAAAATACGTATTCACTGGAAACGTGTGGTAAATCTTATATCGCTCTAGAGCAATACCACCATTCAATATTGTACGCCACATATATTGATTTATCCATGTTTCGTGACTACAACTAAATAACCAGGTTTTCAATCTCTCCTCCAACTGCTACACAGCATTTACATGTGCAATTACACTGAATATTACAGTACCAGCTGGATGGTGGTTTCGTGTTGGCTCATGTGTAGAATAAGATAGAAAAAGTATGCCGTGTTGAGAATAACCAGAATACGAAGATATTGAACCTTCTAAGAGTGAAAACCTTTAAATATTTAGTTCAATCAAAACTAAGTTCCGTACTAATTGTAAGACGTATGTATGGTCAAATGTATTAAAATTGGCAAACTGCCCTGGCTCGGACACGCTACTTGGACAATCTGGAGCTGTGCTAGAAGATCTAAACTAATATGGCTTGTTGGACCGATTATGGATTATTCCGCACTAGCGAAAATGCAAAAACGATTTTAAGATGCAGAATTGAGTTGGCGCTCTTAAAGAGTTTTGAATACATTTTAAATCTTAATGAAGAATTTTGTAGTTCGAACATATCTCACTTATTCATTGTATTAAATTAGGTTTGAATTCCGCCGCAGTAAGGAAAAAATATATGAATTTTTCGATTCGCATCGATAAAAGATCTAAAAATGAATTTAAAAAAAATGTATATTCACTCTGGACTGGCAAACAGTGGTTGATCTTGTATCGCCCCGGAGCAATACCATCGTTCAGTATTGGGTGTGAAATGGATTTATCTATGTTTCGTGATCAGAACTGAATAACCAGGTTTTTATTCACTCCTACTGCCATAGAGCATTTATATGTGCAACTGCACTAAAAGTTACAGACCTAGACGGATGGTGGTGTCGTGGTGTAAATAATAGAATAGTATAAAATAAAGAATAGTAATGGCAAAATTTCGCAACAACGAAATTGATAGGAATATATGA
>JAPMAF010001173.1:0-11674 GCA_026537445.1 Silvatares holzenthali
TATTTCTACGCTACAACCATACATAACAGTTTAGTGGAGAAGTAATACAAGATATTAATATATACCTCAATATCAGTGTAGTATATCTCTATTTTTGAAAAATAAGAATAACAGGAAGAATGAATTAGAAATGGAAATATATCGGATGAGTATTTACTAATAGGCCAGAAAATTTTGATATTTGTATAATAGTCAGCTCGGATGTGGAGTGATTTCCTTTATTTTGTGATTAAATCTTTTTATTGATATGTGTCAGGATAGAACTAAGTGGCGCTCCATTCTTTCTGCCTACCCCTATTGGAAAAAGGCGTGATGTTGTGCATGTATGTATGTAAATCTTTTTATAATTTTGATCTCTTTAACACCGGTGTAAATGTCTTTTTTCGCGTACCTACTCCACTACTGCGTGATATTTCTGAATTCGGTTGGCTTAGTAGTATTTACGCCACTATGTCTGCTCATCTGGAGAAATTCCCCGTCTTCAGATTTGAGCGCAATTCTCGGAGGAAAATTAATGTTTTGAAGGGGTTCTTTATTATGTAAATAATGGTCATTCAAGAATATTACTCAAGCTCCGGTCTCCTTTGATGAAAATTGAATTTCGCTTGTAATTAGTGCCGTTTGTGTTCCCTGAATCTATTCTGTTCCCTTTACGTTACATGTCACGTATGATGTGACCTTTTCCCCATTCGCTACTCTGTGTGATTTAACATCAATATCTTCGCCGTCCCTTCCCATCACCCTTTGGACGTCACTCAACTGTCTCCTAGGTTTGAAATAGACTCTGAATTGACATTTTGACAATCTGGGAATACCACCTCTCTCACAGTGAAATACAGGATGTGATATTTCAAAATTCCAGGACAAACTTTCAATACAATACAATAAACAATCGTGCCATATCCCTAAAGGAGTAGGTTGAGAGGATTGAGCATCATACTATTCTATCCTGACATTCATCCCTTGCCTCGTACGCGTTTATTCATAGCCTTAACCGTGATCTGCGATTAAAGTGACTACGGACAAAACCATTCATCAGTATTTGGTTAATCGTACCATGATTTTCTTGAACATCTCTTATGACTCGTGCGCGTCGTGAAGCTTCGGTACTAGTGTCTCAACATCTATTTGCTCTAAATGACTAAACTCTAGTTGACTGAGACTCTAGTTAACTTTGACACCTGCAGTATTCCCCTTGTATAGTTAGGCGACCGTACAGATTAGATTATTTGTCCATACCATATTCAGACAATATCTTCCATAACTTTGATCCTATAACTCGATCGTACACCTTCTGGAAGTCAATAAAAGCGCAGCACAATGTTTTTTTTTGCCAGATCCTCATTAAACTTTTAATTTTTTTATCATTAATTGTTGACAATTTCTTGAGAATGAACTTTTAAATAATTTCATTCCAACATGTTGATTCGTATCAATTATTAAATAATATATTATAATATTGCTAGCATTATTACTAATCGTTTCAAAGAGAAATCCTAAAGTATTGCTTGTGTTATTCTGACTGTAATTGATTAATTGCACAATATGCTGATTCTCATCATTGTTCAGTCAACACATCTTAAATGATGTGACGAACGTAATGTTACAACCTGTAACATACATATTGTCATCGCTAAATGTGTATTCTCCAATTAAGTTGCGAATAGATTTCTCATCTTATTTTAATTGTCACATGCTGACGATATATTAAACTGACAGTATGTTCAACCATTTCTGCGGCGCTTGACAAATTTCGTACAGTTCGTTAATGATCTACCTTACCAGCTTTTTAAATTAATCCTTTCTCAACATCTGCGGTTTAGGCTCATCTCAAGCCTCATGACATCTTTTTGTATGTCATATTAAGTAGTCATATGGCTATTAAATTATCAATTGAACACTGCAAACCTGGTTTATGGTATTTTATAATGTCTTGCTAAACCTGAAAGGTAACATTGTCAATACATACATTCTGCCGTGCAAAGTACAGAAGAAACATGTTAATGATGTGTTGTAGAAACGTGAATACTCTAAATTAGACTGACGGTTCACGGGTTGTATATCCAAAATAATCCCGAGCAGGTCTCAAACTCATAATCTATAAAGGATACTCTGTTTATGTTACTTTAATTTCATTAATGGTGTTTATACCTGTGATATTTCCCCGTTACTTAATCTTTATGAAACTTAAAATAAGATATTACTACTTGGTGAATAGCAAGAAAAGTGTTAATATTTGTTTATATCGTACTTTGTGTCCAAAAGTCGACGAACAAATTTTCTTAGAATATTTGCTGAGTGCCTTTTAATGGATAGCTAAAACGCCCTAATGAATCCCTGAGTCGTTTCGTAAGTGAAGTAACTTCTCCAATGACGATTAAAACTTTACTCTAAGCGCTTTTCCAATAACTTTTCTCGAATGCTCGAAGATGTTGTTACTTTTTAGTGGCATTAAATCATCGTGTGTCTCATCGTTTATTGTTAGCGTTTACTTTGATTGATCAAAGCGTTCGCAGTCACGATAAAAGGCGATAATACGCTATATAACATCATTTTTTCAATAACACTTCAATAAATTTGGTTTGGTCGTTTTCACTTTGATCGCACAACGGATATCTCTATTTAGCGTTGTTTTAAATAAGTTTATTTAAATATTTTTTTTTGTTTTGTACTAATACTAATCAGTTTATATATACGAAATAAACATTATTTTTTAAGAAAATCAGATATAATCTGATTTATTTCTGTTAAATCTTTAAAAGTAACTTATGTATGTCACTTCATCTAGACGAATCTGTATTATTTCAATCACAAAAACACGAGAAGAGTTTTCTGTCTCTAATAATTTTACGTTCAATTCAATATTACAATCATAGAAAATAACTGAAAACAATTTGTACAAAAAATATGTATAGCAACATTTCATTCATTACTCATCTAAACACAACCCTAGATAGCAAAACGTTTCGTCAGCCAATATGCCGTTTTATGCATTCAATAAATACGAGAAAACTATTTAGTTTATGATTAATTATGTTTTTTGGGTCCTTTTTAATATTTCATTTGTTTTATTTTTAAATGTAAAGAGTACTATTTTATTAAAAGTGCTATACCCGATTTATTAAAAGCACAAAAAATATATTCTAAAGAATTAATTAGCGCAAATATTTTCAGTCTACTAGTATATTTAAACACATTCTTCGGACTTTGAAGTTTAGAGTCTTGAAATTATAAATTTTGTTATTATTTCTTAATTAAGTGAAGGGTTATAAATATCTTTAGCATTTTTTTATCACATTCTTATCGTATATAATAATTTAAACGTCATTCATTGTGATAATAGTTGTTTTTTCCCTCAATGTTATACAATTTTTTTCATCAATAAATTCTTTCCCGTTCTTTAATAATGTTTTACTTGATGTGCTTAAAATATATTTATCCTTATTTTGTTTCTAATATCTATGTTCTATTTCAGTAAGCAAATAAAAATGTTCCTTAAATAAACAACTGACGAAAAGCTATAATAAGGACATTCGTAAGGATAAAAGTATTCTAGAAAGAATATATGGTAAAAATGTTATTTGAATAGAACTAATCGAGGCTCGTTTTCTCCGTCTGCATATTCTACTGAGTAGCTCTGTAAATAGAGTTTATTTTTAAAGTTAAGTCATTTGTTTATGTACGTATTCCAATTCTTTTTAAACCATGTAACCAGGTAATGCGGAATGTTTATTGTCTTTTATTTTACAAAAAGATGTCATGAAATGTACATGGCAACTGCAAAAGACAGTAAGCCCCTTGGATCTTTCTCCCACAGTCGGTAAACTACCATTCATTTGTGTATATGTATTTATCAATAATTAAGATTACAACATGAACTGCACGCTTGTAATTAGTTTTACATTTGAAACACTAATTTGGCTATAGCAAAAATACAGTAATTAGTTCTAAATTATGTATTTTGTTTTTTTTTTATCTATAGTGATAATCCGTATTGGGTTACTCAAGGTACTTAAACATATTATGTTTGATTAATTAATATGTTCAATCTCTAACGCTTATCATGATCCTCTTATTTTTCTCTTTGTATTTTTTTGCGTTACCTCGCTTACGAGCCATTTGTTAGTTCCTTAATTAGCCTTACAACTATTAATGAACACGCCAGTCAGAAATTGCCGAGGCTAAACTGCATTTCATGTGGATTGTATGGTAGTGCCGACAAACCCATCTTAATATGTAAATACTCGTAAACAGTGTTTCCTCACTCTTTCAGCGCTCGTTGTGTTTACTTCGCGGTTCTCCTAACGCCAAACTGTTCCTTAATACCTCTTTCAGTTCAAACACGTTATTTGCACTTCAATTTAACTATTTATTTAGGTTTTAATCATACACATTGCGTTATGTTTCCCTTTCTACTTCATTACTTTTAAAACTTTTATAATATACGGGTATATCGCCAACCTGATTTAATATAAAAATATATTGATGTGAAATTCTACTTCTATATTGTTGTGAACTCAAGATAGAAGATGTAAACTTAAACTTTAGATGAGAAGTCCGGTTTTTATTTTTTATCGTCATATTTTATATATTGTTCATCACATTTCTTGGCTAGTAGCAAATATAATAAATAAGATTTAAGGAATATTAACATTCACAGAAGGCCGACTGTTACGCAGCATTTACATGTGCAATTGTACAGTATGTTACAGACCCAAACGGGTGATGGTGTCATGGTGTCTCATGTGTAGTATAAGATAAAATAAAAAAAGCACAAACAAAAATTTCTGCGGTAATAATTGCCGAAGTTAAAATTTACATATTGAATGAAATACTTGTATCGGTACGTCTAAAGCGTCCAACTCTCTTTGTAGAGGTTCGGAAATTTAAACACATATAATCATTTCAATGAATAGATGAGACATAACTATTTATTTTTATCTTATAAAACTACTTAACAACTCGTTCGATATCCATTAAAAAAATTACCGGTGGTTTAGATTTTTAGCAATAAGGATACTACAATATGTGTCCAACCGTTATACTTTAAACACGGCACGCCTAAGATATTATTTAAACTAGAAACCCTTTATGTGTGGCAGTTTATGATGTTAAATGTTAACTCACTTTGGAAATCTTTGGGTTGTTTCGTGGTCAACATTTAAACGGTTGAGCTGTCTACATGTTTATTTCGATGGTCATTAAGTACCGCATATACCGTATGTAAATTTGTATTATGAAGTCGGTGAGTCATTATTTGTTTTCGCTTAGAAACATTTCATTACCAACCGATTAGCGGTCGTACCCATCCTTTATACCTGCACTGAAAACAGGGGACTTTTGATTTACCGGGATTACTATTACCGGAAAGCGGATTATTCCAAATTAAATGGAATCCGTTTATTTTTTCAAAAGAGCATATTTCTTCAATCAATCTTCCCATTCTTTGTGTACGAGTATTAAAGTAACTCTCTTAATTCGATTAACTCTCTTATTTTGCCAAATAGCATTCAATTACGCAACAATTGCATCACATTATACTCTAGAGGTCTTCCCTTAAATTGGTCAATTTGAGTATTTTTTTTAGTAATTCTCGTAAAAGTACTGCAAATGTCCACACTATTCCTGCGACACAGATAACACTAGATACGGTGTTCATATGTAGAAATGAACTACACCAACTTCAGGTGGAACCACTTCTGCTTAATATTCTCTCCGAAATGTGCGTCATAGTTCGACAAATTATACTACGACGAACACACTGCAAATCGAGAATTCGAAAGCGTAGAGAAAATTTGATTTAATCCCGGTAATGCAAATAACATTTAATTTAACCGGAATTGTTTTGCTAGCCATCTCGGCGAATCGTGAGTTTGTTGCACTCCCACCATGGCAGACAGACTAGCAGCCGCACTGCTACCTCACGCTACATACGTTATTGATTAACACCCTGTGTAACAAACCATTCATTTACATGTCTACTCTTTGCAATGGTTACCTTCTAGTATTAAACAATATCAAAGCTTTGCCACACTATCATCTGAAGCCATCAGTATCTGCACACGGAAGTAATCATTTCCATGGGTTTATATTAAATTTCGCCACTTGTGAGGCTTTTGCGTTACGTTTCTTATCTCGAAAAATGTACATATTACGTTAAGGAATTTAAAAAAAATGCAGCAGCGCTCAAAATGAAAGGATGGAGAATGGTTACCATGAATAGAACAGAGTAAAAACGATTACCTGATTCAGCCAAGACCCACCCAGGACTGTCGAGCTTATGACGATTATGTTTAGCGAATTAGTTAATAGCGCTCACAATTTGCTGTTTGTTTTTATTTATTTATACCTGTTTATAAATATTTGCCTAAATACTTCATTTTTATGATGTTTTTTTATCTTTATATCAACGAATTATTTCTTCAATCGGGAGTTGGCAATATACCGGTTTAAACAGGAATCTACTACAGTAGTATTCTCTTACTAAGATGCGAACATTTTTAACATTTATTTAATTTATCTTTATCAGCTGATTCAGTAAATGATTCTCCTTTTTTTTTCCTAAATATCAAATATTCCCCTTTTACTATTAGCTTATTTCATTGTGTTGTTGTACCTCAATAAGGTACCAAAGCTAACCTCGTCAGCAGCTATCTTACTATTTCAAAATATAATAAGAGTCCAATGAACATAAATTACTTGTCATTTGTATAATAATCAAAATCTTTTGCCGTTTTAATTATGCCATTTTATTTTAAACAAAAACATATTTATTTCGACAGTCGCTCATATAATTTTTTATTCGTTTTTCAGTGTGTATTTTTTCATTTAATATTTTATAATTGCATTTTAACAGTAGATTATTAATAAAATTGAGCATTCAATAAAAATAAATTGCTGTCTTTGAAAATTGTTGGTTAAATGAGACTAAAGAAGATTTTGTCGAATGATAAAATAATAACATAGAAACAGATATTCACTCTCCAGATTGTAGAATTCTGTTTTACTCAGAATTATTCTCTGCAATTATTATTATATTCTTTGGTTTGATTTTATTGCTGTATAATTGCTGCTGATTTTACTTTGTTGGGAATATTTAAATTTCAGATTGTATAGAATTATTAGTATAATAGTATCCAAGGCGTTCATTTCCGTGAATTAAGAGTGATCGGAGTTATAACTAAGTTTATTGCTTCAATACTAGACAACTGCCAACTTCTACAAACTGGCATTTTAATAGCAATATTCTCAATAAATTTCGAGTTATTTTATAGGCAAAAAGATAATACACTTACTTATTAAATTAACAATTTATAGCTATGTAGAATATTTTGAAAATGTGCATGTAATTATATTTGGGGTATAAAAATATTGCAATAATTCGTACGTTACCCAGCATATTTATAATGTTTAACATTTAAATTGAATGAGATTTCATAATTTAACGTTCTAGAGCTCCTTTATCCTATCCAGCTGTATATTCTCAGCCAAGTACTGTATTTATCTTGTGCCTCATTTTGATGACCAATTAAATAATCGGTTGCGTAGTTCGGATGTTTAACTTGGCTCTGGTAGGGTGTTCAATTTTAGGCGTGTTCAAGTTTAATGTGTTGTGGTTTATCAAAGGAGAATATCTATTCAAATGCGGTTATAATTTCTGCTAAGTTCCACCAGAAAGGTATAGTAGTACGTAAGTAATATAATATACAATATGTACCCAGGTACATATTTAAAGTAGTTAGGACTGGATGCCGGCTATTATGTTCCACGTCGCCACACATAAAACATATTTATTTTACACTCCCTCAGGAATATTGCCATTTCGCGTGAGAATTTCAAACGGCAGAATATTGTGTACGTACGGAAGTAAATTCTCCAAGTAATAGTGGAACTGCATATCAAAATAGCGCCTCTTCCCCTAACTTAATGCCACAACACATCGGGTCTCGTATATATCACGAATATGACTTATTTTTAGAGAATTTTGTATTCTCTGACTAATTTAATTCTTCCATTGATTAATAAATTGCTTAAATTCTCTCGGTTTTGTAATACGAGCAGATCTTTTTTTCGATATCTGTAATAAAATTTCGACATTGAACATACTGATTTATTATTATATTTTTGACGTACTTTTTTCTTCACACTTAAGGTTTTTGAACTGAGAATTAACTTTCTACCCTATCAATTGTCATTATGAATTTAATTTCCCTACGGTTATCTTTTACTCGGTGCCATAATCTATTTATGCTTATTACAGATATATCGTGTAATATTGCATTGAATAATTTTATTATTTTTTCTTTATTCATTTGCATAACGATGTTTTTTGGTCTATTAACTAAAGTATGTTTTCATATAAAATGTACACAAAACAGAAAACTAATTTTATCACCCGTTCTACACAAATGATTAGTGTAACACATTTATTTAGTTGGAATTTCAATTTATATTTAAACAAATACGTTTCGCTTCAGAATATGCTCTAGCATTAACTCTTTATGTTATTTACATTAGCTGTTTTGTAACTTTTTCGTTTGGATTTTTAGGTTTTGTCAATCGTGAAAAAAGAATAAGATACCTTTTTATTTTTTCAGTTTTACGAATCTCCAGAAATAACCTTTTCGGTTATGACCACTTTATTATTTTTGTTCGCAATTGTAATATTGTGGTAAACGTAATTTGTTTTAGGATTCATTACAGCGATAAATTTACACTTTGTAGGATATATTCTTCCCTAGAGAGAACCCATTTTTATGTATAAAACCCGCTCTATTTATGCGTGTGTACATATGAACCATTTATTATGCTGGGTGATGTGTGGCAGCATCGCATTAAAATAAAAAATGTATTTAAAAATAAAATATTCTCGAGTTGTATTTATATGGCCTCAAAAAATTACACAAAAAGTTTATATCCGGTTCGTTTTGAAGAGCGTATTTTCAATGTCGTATTACTACTTTTGCACTTGATTTTTAAGTGTAAAATTTAAGTTTTACTTTTATCTGTCCATAATTTTTTTAAACCAAATATTACTCTTTTTTTTATTTTTCGATCATGTAAGGTTTATTTAATGCTGATAAATGAAATGTTCTGTGTTTTCTCTGTATTTGTTTTTTTTATTCGTCTATTTTGTTTACATATTTTTTGTGCGTAGGGAATAAAACCAATTTTTCCAATATATTTATGTATTTTCTTCCTTGAATTAAGAGTTTTTCCGCTTGCTTAACTAGCGCTATTTAAATTAAACTTTGTTTTTTTTTTCATTCAAATCTGTTTTTATTTGTGCTAACATAGTTTTTTCGTGACACATTTTTTCTTAGCATTTTTTGTAGACCACGAGACCTTACAATTTTATAATTTTTGTCGTTTTGCTTAGCAAATATACTGATGGTATGTAATCTTTATTAAAACCGTTTATATAGTTTTAGTATTTTATATATCATTTACAATAGTATTATACTTCATTCTGACCAGTGAATTAAGGAATACGTTATGCCGGCTTTGTACCTTTATATGAATAATGATTTTCATTTAGGGCAGCAACCTTGATAATTTTTCTCTGTCAAGCTTGTCGTATATATTTTTTTTATTTCAGGTGGACATTATACGAAACCCAATTTGAATGTTTTGATAAATGAGGTTCGCATCGTGTTTTTATTTATAGCTTTATTTTCCAGTTTATTGGTTATCGGATTTTTTTTATTCTTTTTGTATTATATAACGTCAAGTTCGTTCTAATTGGTTTGCTTATGACTTAGAATTCTTTTCGTTTTTATATTTTTCATTCATTAGTTCTATTTTTGGTGGTGTAATAAATTATAGTTTTATAGTTTTCATTTGTGTTGACATTTTTCATTAATCTCAATTTTAGGTTAAACAAATAAAACCAGCATTAAGTAAATCGAACTTCCATGAGATAACAATAACCAAATAATTTTATTTTCTTCACGTGCGTCATATGCATTACGTACTACAAGTATAGGTATAATATATTGTACAATATATTAGGAAGCACTATGCACTACGATACTGTAATTACAATATCGCCATATAAGAGTTGGCTTTGCATATAACATACGAGTATTTATATATGCATTTCTAATTAGAGACCCCACTTACATTTATGAGTTGCTTGTCTGTTTTATTTTGTAACAGCTCTCTTTGCTTTTAATGACCCACTTCTGTTTTAATACCTCACTGCAATAACTCCAGGTTTACCCGGTGTCATTAAATCCTGTTTTTTCTTGTAAAAGGAATATCGACCTTGTCGCACACTTCATGCATTCGTAAAAAGGTGATTTTAATTTGGCGATAAGGCTTCCGCAATGATTTAATTTACATACGGCCGGCGTTTTCCTCGGCGCGTGCGGGCTTTTACTTCAATCCATCAACCCGTTTTTCTCTTTCGTCGGTTCATCGGCACGGCGTCAACGGCTGCGAACGAGAAATACATTTTGTTCAAAGCGGCGGAAGCGTTAATTTATACATTTCTACTTGAAGTCTGTATGAAAGATACAAGAATACACGAGTTACATACGACGCGACTCGATCGCGTGCCGTCCGTGCGATAGAATAAAGAACCTAGTCTCGGTGGCGTTTTTCTTTTCTTGCAATACGATTCCAACTTATCAGATAATTTTAATATTTTCCTAGTATCCTTGCTTGTGAGCTATCGCACGAATTTACATTCTGCCACGGAACCCGCTACATCAGCGATACATTTTGACAAGACAGAATGAGGCCCGTCATATCTACGGGTGATCTACGGAACGTTAGCAGCACGACGGCTCGCGGCTTCCCGGTGTGGGAGGAGAGGGAAGTAGATGGGGGTTTTAACCCTTCTCATTCAATCTTTTGATATGGTGTTTATTTCATATACCGGACCCCTACAATAATTACTTTTGATTTGTTCATTTTTATATATAACACTAGTTTTAGCAGTGCTTTTTGTTTTTTTAATTAAAATGTATTTCCTATTTTCAAATTTCCTTCTTTCGAAAAAGGTTTACTATCTTGTTAACATTTAAACTTCTTTCCCACACGGAAATCTACATTCAACTTGCCTAATTTTTGCGATGTCGCATCAATGACTCAACTAAAATTATTATGTTTTTTACCCATACTAACAACATATCAAAAAACCTAACTTATTTGAGACTAGGATAGGTTGGTGATATTATACTCATATCATGTTATTTGTTGAGTACACAGTCTAAGTAAATATCATGGTAACAGTTGTATATAAAAATAATAATGAAAGTGGAGAAACTTTAATGTAACGTCTACTAATAATAAAAAAACGTTAAGCATCTACAATATAGATTATTTTTTTATATTAAATGGTAGGCATACTTATTTTAATTTAACAAATTTAATGATTTGATCAGTTTCATTTAAGATAATTGGTCAGTCAAGTAACACTAATTTTAAAACTGAAAATTCAAGAGCCCAAGAAAAGTTGTATAGTAATTTAGCCATTTCGCTATTGTTTCACACACATCGCAGCACAAATAGTCGCATCGAGTGTACAGAACGTAAAACTATACGGATACATTCCCTAACTTTTATTTTATTTAACCATTAGAGTGCCGACAAGCACATTTGCGCCTGCGCATGTACTAGCTAAAAGTGCCACGAGCGCAAAAGTGATCGCGAAATCAGTTGCTGTTTG
>JAPMAF010001174.1:0-11670 GCA_026537445.1 Silvatares holzenthali
ATCTCTGCTCCGACTGCTACACAGCATTTACATGTGCAATTGTACAGTATGTTACAGACCCAGATGGATGGTGGTGTTGATGTGTGGTAATAGATAAAAAAAAATAACAGAAAACGTTGGCTGGGAAATTTGGATGCAAATGTATTAATTATTAACGTGGATAATTTATATAGTGCCGTTTTCGTGAGAATATCATCTAAATGTAACCTTTTAGCATGAAAACCTTTCCTCTTTGCATTAATTTTATTATATTTAACTTCTACCATATAAGAATTACGTATGTAACTAGCAGAATTTATTTATTTAACAATACAATGTACCAAATATAAAAACAATTGAAAGAAAATTAAAATAACGTAACAAAATCAAAAAAGTTTAAGACAAGAAAAAAAGGACAAATAATAGTTAATATAAAAAAGGAAACACATGATAAATAAAGCAAAAGGGCGGTAGGTAACAGTAAAAAAAGAAGAGACGGTTATCAAGGGAATAATGATTGTGCAGTATAATATTTACCGGACAGCTCCACCACAGCGCACTATGAAGTAAGCTACGGATAAATCACAACCGAGGACATCTACTCTTTCAATTTCATATTTTTGAAATGAAGCATCATATTTATCATAAATATTTTGAAACCACGACCAGACATGGTAAGGCCACGTTTGAAACGGGATCGATATAATTTTGAACATATCTGACTCTTTCTTTTCTCCCTTCCTGCTGAATACTCGAAATCTGCTCGACATCTCTCCAGGTTGTTGTGCTACGGGTGTTCTCCAATCCGGATACTCCTGCCCATGAATTGTTTGCGGTGGCTTCTTCTCATTGCTTTGAATACTTGATGAAAAACAGCGCATAACAGTTGCTTCGTAACACCGAATACTCGAAGCTACTCTAGATAAATAAAATGCCATTATTTATTGCATTTATCGAATTACTTCCGAATTTCACAACAAAATTAATTTCAATCAAAAGGTTTACTATGAAGCAAAAATCATTTTATACGTTGAAGTTCTGTAGATATGTGTGTGTTTAAGAGATCACTATTCTTAGTTACGAGAAGCACGACTAAGATGAATGCTAGTTTATGTTAAAACTATATTTATATGACTCAATAAAAACATGCAACTCCTATAACCTATAATTTTCCAGACGAAATGACAGATGGAAAAACATAGATTTTACTCCATAGAAAAATAGAATTGAAACAAAATTAAAATGACCATTTTACAAATCTTCCTTTCCCAAAGTAGGTGTCGAATGTTTTTCATTATTTAGGTGGCTTTCATCCCTATGGAATGTTCTTGGCCATTGTATCACTCGTCTTGCAGTTATTTTGCAATCAGTTTTTTTTTAATATTTGTTGTAGCCTTCATTCACCAGGGATGTTCTCAGCCAATTCACAGTTAAGGTTATCAGGTAATTTATAATTTTGATAAATCACAGAAAGTATCTGCAATCTGATGATAGACGATATGAATTGTTTGGGCACAGACATGAAATTATGAAACCAAGGCTTAACAGGGATTGTGAGTTGAATTAAAGAATATAGAAGACCCTTGGTTTGAGATGAAACTTGCTATTCCAATAACCATTGGGAATGAACATTAGATCGAATTAAAGAAAAATATTCAAAGTTGGGAAATAATTCTGTTATAGAAAAAATAATCGATGTGCTACTAGGTAGTGATAATTCCAGTCCGTTAGAATAAAATCGTTTTTGTAATGCTGTTTGTCGAACTTACAACATAGTGTGTAAAAGAAAAAGAAACGGGAAGAAAGATCATCAGCGTATTGTAAAATATTACATTAAGAGGAAATAAGTTTTTCTAGATCATAGGTAAAAATATTAAATAAAATTACTCTAAGAACAAATTTTTAAACAGTTACTGAGGCTTTCATCTTCATTTTTCAAATAGTTATTGGTCACTTATTTCAGATTCAGTGATATTAATCTTCAAATCATTATTTTAGCATTAATTGTACATTCTACTTACCAACATTTTCAGATCCTCTTAACATTCAGCCGGAAGTGCAGTGTCACTATATAGTGTACAAAAGACAAAGAGAGTTATCTTTAATATACATTAGAGATAACCCTCTAACTCTCATTACAGCTATCCATGTAAATATTGAAGAGTTTTACAGGGAAGAGTTCTTATTTAAAAATGTTAATAAATAAATTTCATATGAATGCTCTTTCTAAATAAATATTCTTAAGAAAAATTATATTCTTCGGCAACACAAATGACAAGAAAAGTGTGAAACAAAAATGTCACTCAATAGACTCAACAATAGACACACAGTCAAATTGTAAGAAGCTTTGTAAGAGAACTTGCAAAATAATATTCAAAATCAAATGTATACTTAAATATTTATTCCTAAAATCTAATACTAATGCGGTGCCACTAACACAATCGACAATAATGTAAGCGAGGTAGTTTCAAGCATCTAGAATCTTCCAAACGCATCGCCTAGAGGTAGTTCACCTAACTCAGAGAATACAATATTGTTACCGTAATAATCCATTCTAGAGGAGTATTCACTCTCGCCTATATAAAGATTCGCGTAACACAATACGTCAGAGTTAGATCGTCCATTTCCTACCTGAGACAATCGTCTCTGTCGCCTCTTGCGCAACGTCTTTTCGGGAACCGACTCCCTCGACCGCGTAATTGTTCGCCGCGACACATTCACCGTCACTATACAC
Source organism: Silvatares holzenthali (assembly GCA_026537445.1). NCBI lineage: Eukaryota > Metazoa > Arthropoda > Insecta > Trichoptera > Pisuliidae > Silvatares > Silvatares holzenthali. The sequence continues at coordinate 2,714 of JAPMAF010001174.1, forward strand.
TGCCATCTCTACACTGTGTATTCGGAGAATAAAGAACCTTGGAAATTATGTCTACTCTCATCATTTATATTAGCAGGGCAACCGCACCCGTTAAACTCCTAATGATATGCAAATATGCATATCAATAGAAGTATTAGATTTTATTTATTTTTTTAACAATACAATGCACCAAATATTAAAAAAAATATATAAAACAAAAAAAAGAAATGATAAATAATTGGTAGTATAAAAAAATTCAAATACATCCAGCAAAAGAGTGGCAGGTAGAAGTAAAAAGGAAGAGACGGTTATCAAGGGATAGGGACAGAGGAATGAGGATTTATGATGATACGGAGAGGCGCAATGTTTCCATATTACGTGATAGTAGGTCGTGAAATATGTCCAAGGCATTCAGTAGAGGTCGTTAAGAAGACACACAGCCCTGGTACTGAGCATGCAGGCACCAAGGTTTGTCGAGGAATGAGGAATAGCGAAAGGAGCATGATTTCGAGAATGAAGGTAATTTACTGGGGCATGCAGACTGAAGGTAGCGAGTATTGATGAATTATGAATGTTACCTCTTAGCAACATAATAAAAGGTTGCATGAGGTGAAGAGATCTGCGGGATTCTAGGGAATTTTAGAAGTATTAGACATGCAGAGCATGCATGAGGAGATGTATGAACGTAAGCAAGGTAAGAACTGTATGTCAGGATAAGAGAGTGGCGTTTGGTCCTCTCTGCCTACCCCTATGGAGAAACGGCTAATTTTATATGCAAAGATTTATTTTATAAGATCTGAAATTATAATTATATCACACTAACCTGGATTCCATGCCATCTGAAAAATAAATGATTGCTGACCAAGTAGCTAAATTAGCTACCAGGAATGGAGTACCTATACATGATCCAAATTATTTCTCTACAATTTGATAAAATGTTCATTCCCAATGGTTATTGAAATGGTGAGTTTCATCTTAATCCAAGGGTCATCTACATTCGCTACTAAACCTTAAATTCCTATAAAACTTCCATGATTTCAATACTGTCTCTAAAAAAACATACTTTCTATGACTAGAATGAGATTAGATCATTCTAATTGTTTTAGCCAACTTGCCTGATTTCATATTGTCACTTTTTCATTTTGTAATTGTGGGTTTGAAAAAACTCTCGATCATAAACTTCTAATTAATATTAATTCCTTTACTTTTTATTTGTTTAAGAAAAATATAGCACATCTGTATTAGATAACATCTGACAGCCAGGTAATACAGGAGAGGGATTGCAATAACATCAAAAACTGGTTATGTTCGAGCGAAATAATACATATATTTGCCTGAGAACTTGTCTAGACGTCTAGATGTCACGAGGAAACTTCGTCTACCTTGTGGTTGGGCGGTTAAAAACGCTTGACTAAAGCATTGGAGGAACGCTGGAGGTTGCGGGTTCGAATCCCGCCGGAATGAAAAAAAATATATATATAAAAAAATGCATTTTTCTATTCAGATTTTATTATTAAAATATATACTCACTCTGGACTGAAAAAGAGTGGTAGATCTTGCATCATCCTGGAGTAATACCACCGTTCAGTATTGTAAGCTACGTGAAATGGATTTATCCATGTTTCGTATCTGAATAACCAGGTTTTCAATCTCTCCTCCGACTGCTACACAGCATTTACATGTGCAATCGTACAGTAAGTTACAGACCCAGACGGATGGTGGTATCATGGTCTCATGTGTAGTAAAAGATAAAAAAAAAACATTGTGCATCATTTGTTTTTCATTCCCTAAAGGGTACATATAGGTAGAAGTATATGTATGAAACAGTTTCATACAAATGTATGAACGGCTGTCATACATGGTACATACAGATGTTATAAACAATTCATACAAATATCATACAATATTTAACAAACATTTGAGAACAGATACAACAAACGTGTGGATATTAGAATGCGCCTTGAGGGTGGACATAATAAAAACAATAAAAATCATTACAACAGTTTCATTATTCAAAATATTTGTCATATACACCATATGTATATAATTATAATTATAATACATTTGAATCATTTTATTGCTTCATGTAAAAACAATCAGTGAAACCTCATGTAATTTTTTTCTATGTTAATATAGAAAAAAGTTACATACATGACGAAATAAACTACATCTCAAGCTGAGCTATTGATTCATAGCATAGATATTGATAATCGTAATGAATAATGATTTCACTGTGTGTGTATTTTCGACAATACAACAAAAAACTTAACTTACAAGGCATTACTTACATACACAGTATATATTTACACAATTACAAATAATTTTGGTATTTACACTGGACGTAATTACTAATAATATATAGGTGACACACAGGATCTGGATGTTTTTAAAATGAACAATACTCGACAGTTAAGAGCAGAAGAAGAGGGAAGAATAGTCATTCACTTTGGGATAGTGTACCATTTTAGTAGCTATAGAGCAGTGGATGGTTTAATGAAACCTATATGACAGATGATGGTGTAATAAAACATGTAAGACTGTTATCAGAACACAGTGGGTCTGTCGTTGCCATTTTAGTATTGGTTGAAATAGCGTAGCTCCAAACCACAATATACTATATATAATCCTGAGATAGGTTAAATCTTACACAGTAACAGGAAACAGTATGAAGAACTGGTAGCTTCTTCATGAACTACTAATATGTAGTAGCTGCATGAACTGCGAGGATGCTTGAAAAAATTGACAAAATAAAGAGAACACTCATTCGGAGCTTGGGTCAATTCACACGCCAACATTTGCGTGAATTACTAATGAATCATGAAAGTGTGAGAAGATTTACGCTTTCATCCAATATTAACTAATGTTCCTTACATAACTATATATCAAATAGTAAATATTGTTCTTTGTAAAAATTACATCAGTTTTCCTTAAAAAAGTTACCGATTACTGTTCATTTCAAAAATGTTTGATTCCAGTGTCTCGCCATGTATCTGTAAAGTTAAAATTATTTTGACTCTTAACCTGTTATCATTCTTTAATCATCCAACTATTATACAAATTATAAATAAATGTTAGAAGATTTTACATATACATAATATATCACACAACATCAATCACTCGTTTAAATCCTGCAAAGATATTGAAACTTGTCAACAATGAGATGTGCAAGCTAAAAATAATATAGAATAAGGAACAAGTATGTCAGATGTATCAAGGAGTAAATTTAAGAAAGTAGATTGAGGTGGTATACGGGAGACCTGATATAAAATGGAAATACAGGAAATAAGTAGGATCTTGAGATGATCTAAAATAGAGCAGAGAGAATAATTATTCGGTACATAGATCTGAAGTAATTGAGAAAATACAAAGAATAAATTATTACAATTTGTTTCAAATAGCTATTTGAAATGTTTGTAAAGAATTTAAACAAATCAATCAGAATTAAATTATAATAAATCATATTAAAAAAACATAAAACCTGTTACAAAAAAAGTCAAAATTGGTACCACAACCCAGATACAAACACAGGTATTACGATTATAAAATAAATAATGAGCGAATGATAAGAAAAAAGTGATAATCATAACATTAAATAATCACAATATTAATTCTATGTAAGTAGAGTATATAATCATCATTTTATAAATAGCGTTTTTGTTAGAAAACACTTAAAAATTTTGTTAAGTATATTCTTATTTTGTTGATGTTAATAAACATGAAACACTGAAATAACATTGAAAAAGGTACATGAACTAAAGATTATTTCAATAATTTAATAAGATATACAAATTTAAAGTTATAAATAATGCATCTCTTAATATTAAATAATGATCTATTGACACGATCATTAAGTTCTCTAGTCGTTCAATACAAATTATTCAAAAGTTTACTGCCATTCATTCATTCATCTAGTTTTAAGATCTTCTTTTAGTTTCCAAATTAACAATTCCATGCAAACCGTCGCATCCTCCGCACTGTCATGTCCATCCAGAGAATTCTGAATGATTTTTTTCAAATACTCCGATGTCAAATTGCGAAGGGCTCGTTTGTAAGGCGGTCCCATTTTATGAGGAAATAAGACACTGGTATCGATTACGGTGCTGTGAATAAATTTTAAAGCTTTAAAATCTGACTCCAAGCTATGTCCGACTAAGATAGTTTTGTCGGAAAACATGTGTAAGAGTGTAGCTTGAACTTCTAAAAGGGTAGTTGTGACATCTTTCATACTCTCTTCGGTCAATCCGGAATATCTCGTGTTGTAGTCGATAATAGGATAAATGGGCTTCACCAAGGACTCGTAAATGACGTTCAGAGTATTATCGATGACTGTTACTCTTGTCAGATCCAATCCATTGGTTGTGTAGCACATCTCGCAATCTAGAGCGTATACTCCATAATCACTGTTATCACTATCTTTAGAAATTGTCTTCACAAACCCTCTTAAATTATCATGATCCACATATTCATACACATGACACGATGCAGAAAGGCATCCATCTGACGACCCGTCCTGTCCGCAACACTGATATTTAACCTCACCTCTGAATCTATACTTATTATTAGGATGATAGATGCATTCCTCTTGAGTAGTTGCCATTCCTTTTTTATTGACAGTATATTCCCTCTTACATCGGCAACATATGCGAATAAATCCTTTCTGTGGCTTTTGTTTTGTATTTTGAGTATGTATTTTTGCCAAACCTCTTTCTTTTCTATCTGGATGTGATCTCGGAAAACCGTTCGATTGTAATTCTTCCTCTGATAAAATCCATTTCGATACATTTTTATAGAATTTTGAACCTTTAAGCTCAGCTGCAAATTCTGTGTCCTTTTTATTGTATTTATTTCCTACACTCCAATTATCATGGGTGGCCAATTTTCCCAATAACACCTTATTGTGTGATATGCCGCTTTGTCCCACATCAGATTTGCCTACTTTCACACCGCCTGATTCCTGGACTTCTTTTCTGAGTCTCGTTACTGCAAGTATAGCTGAATTCTTATATATGGGTACAGCTGTGCATCTCTTGGTCGTTTGCAGTTCTTCCTGTTGTGCTCTCTCGTATGCATCTTCCGGAGCTAAATAAATCTTAAGACATTCATCAATGATCATATGCAGGTATCTGGTTCTAATATTGGCTGGAATCTTCGATGCTAAAGGTTCCAAAACTCCCGGCCTGTCGCAAAACTTATCATTAGGCACATGAGCCACACGTGAAGACCCTTTACTGACTGTTTGGACAACGGTATTTTTCGGTGGTTCTGGTATTTTAAGGGCTTTCTTCGCATTAAGGAGAGTGGAAACATTAGGCACATGTGCAATTCTCACTTTGGAAGAGCTCGACGCGGAACTAACTGATGGTTCATCAAATAAAGATTGAGATTGTTCATTGCTAATTCTCTTTATTCTGGATTCGTGGAACTCTTTTACTTTTGCACTTCTTTCATTAACTAATTGTACAGCTTTACTCTTGTGGTCGGGCAGGAGGGTCATAGGTGTTCGGTATATTGTTTGATTTGTACTGTGAGCAATTCTCTTTTTACTTGTCAAATTATCCAAATCTGACGGATCTTGTTTACGCACTTCTTGCTGATGATTGTTTAAATCTTTGGTTGACACAGGAACATATTCCTCAAATATTCTTAAGCATTCTTGATTGATCTGTTCTTCATCTAAATCAGAAAATTCCTCAATCATTTCCCCATCAGAAAGAGAATTATCCGATAACACAATAATTGTATCATCTTTAATTTTCCCCTTCGTTTTAGAACTGTGCTTTTCGTGTTTAGAAGAACTTCTTTCTCGTTTAAGATGTTTTTCTTTTGACGATTTATTGCTCTTTAATTTTTGATCACTTGAAGAAATATCACGCTTTTTATCTTTTACATCACTCTTCTTATCCAAAGAATTACTTTTGTTGGATTTACTACTCGAATCTGATGATTTTTTAGTTCTATGATCTCGATCATCTCTCGTATTAACAGATTTGCTGGAACTTTTTGACTCACTTGATCTCTGAGAATCTTTGAGGTCATTCGATTTCCTAGAACTTTTATGGTCTTCATGTTTGTTGATTGAATGTTTGTGTTCATCAGACTTGCTTGAAACCTTAAGATCCTTCTGTTTACTAGAACTTTTCAATTCTTTGGATTCATCCTTCTTGCTAGATTTTTTCAAATCCCCACCAGCTTTGTGAGAACTTTTAGAATCTGAAGCTTTATTAGAATTCGAAGACTCGTATGATTTACTTTTTGAAACACTGCGATCACTTTTAGATGAAGAAATTTTAGAGCAACTAGACTTATCCAAGGACTTCCTCCCAATATCTTTAGTTGAAGACTCCTTCCTAGAAGAACTGTGCTTATCGCTACTCTTATCTTTTGAAACTCTTTTCTCACTTTCGCTTTTGGATGACTTTTCTAGTTTTTTATCTGGTTTAAGTAATTTAGGATCTTTTGAGTGTTTATCATTTTTTATGTTAGTTTTTGCTCCGTCGCTCTTATGCTTTGAACTAGATTTAGAATGGCTCTTGGATTCTTTAACACTAGATTTAGCCGTTGAAAGTTCCTTAACACTGTTGTCAATATTAGATGAAACGGTATTATCGTTTTTATTCGATTTGTCATTTTCATCTTCTAAAATTTGTCCTAACATTTCAAATTCCACGTCCATGTCTTCTAGGGCATTTAAATTGCTGCTGGAGACAGAGAGACGGTTAGGACGCATTCGTTTAATTTCCGGTTCTTCGTCTTCGTCGCTAGAGAATTTGGGGCCTGCAGTTTGAGACAGTGGGGTGGGTTGATAGCTGATACTAGAGGTATAGCAAGGACTTTTATTACCGATGCTGCTTGCGGAGTATGCGGTGTTAGTGGGGCAATAACTAGATGTGCTATATCCAGCGGAAACAGTCGCTCCAGGGCTGTAGCTCACTCCAGACACACAAACAGCTTGCCCGACCCCGACGGGAGTATATTGGGAGACATTATTAATATTACTTATATTCGCTATATCCGTTGGAGTGTACGAGACACTCTTGGCATTGCTGAACTGCTTATCCGGATTGTTCGACTTGCTGATGGGACTGTACGGAGTGGGTTGATGTTCAATTAACGATCCGGGCAAATACTTTACGCTGGATTCGCATTCCATTGCAACCGGAGTATATTTCTCTTGTTCTATCGGTTGAGGGCTATAGCCAACAATTTGTTCAGAGTTCGGGAGGGGTGTTGTAATGTTTAACTTGTTGCTGGCACGATCTATGTGACTTCTCGAAGGACGGTGGGGAGTATAAGGTACAGGAATATGTTTGTGATTTGCATATTCTTTCCCACTGGGCACTGGTTGAGATTCCGTATTGTTCGTCATTAGCTTCTTCAGTTCTGATATAGGTGTGGGGTTGTATGTCACTTTCGTTGAAGAACTGACAATGCTATTTGTTGTCACTGGTATTAATCCTTGAACTACTTTTGAAATCGTCGACTGAGGATTTGCATCAGTAGCTGCGTCACTGGATTTACTGTCAGTGTGTTGTAGAACTTTCTTCACGGCCTCTGATACAAGTTTCTGCAGTATTTCATCTTTATCCAAGGAGTCGCTGTTTGATTCGGTAACTTCCTTTTTCGTGTGTCGAAAATGACAATAGGGTCTTTCGCACAAGCCGCTTTCGTAGAAAGGGCAATTAATTCCTTTGAAATAACCGGTGGAAGGCAACATTTTTATATTGTAATCCCGTATTTACTACAGAATTTATTACACTCACTTCACTGACAATAACCTACAAACAACCAAAACTGACATTTGGTAACCTGTTGTCATAGACTTGTACATATTCCTGTTGTTGTGTTCTAAGGTACCAATAGAACAAAAAAAAATGTTACCCTCGTTATACATAACCGAGATTTATGGCTATTAAAATCAAAACTCAGTACTTAAATCACAAACATTTGGGCTCGTGTTATAATTGTTTGTTAATATTTCGGATTACTTTCGGAGCGAGGCTAACTGTATTTCAGACTAATGAAAAATACTTCAACGAAATGTTGGAAATTAAAACATCATTATACGACACAATCTAAAAATTCTCACTACAAATTTTTTAGTCGTGAAAACCTATAAAAATACTCAGCATTAATATTTACGACATGAAGTTAAAAATGCTTGTGGTAGTATTATGTAACAAATAAAAGATTTGAGTTTGTAGGAGTATATCGTAATAATAATCAAGAAGATTCATTCAATTCAATTCCAATTTCTACTATCATTTAATAAGTAAATAAATAAATATATTTATAAAACATTGATATGGCACTATCACCCAATCATATTTTAAAATTAATAAAAATAGCTAGACTTCTGATTTTGCAAAGAAAATAAAAAAAACGGTTTTAATTCTAAGTTAAAACAAACTTTTTCTATTTGAAAATCACAGTCTGATGAATTGGAAAGAAGGAAAGTAGATTCGCGGAAAATAAAGAGTACGTGATGGAAAAAGAGGAATAGGAAAAAATGAAGGTAACAATATAAGGATTATTAGCACAAAAATATAAGACACTACAATACAACACCAGCATCTGAGTTTTTTTTCAGTCTGCTTTATATAAAACAAGGAAACAAGAACGCCTTACTGAATTATTTTGCCAACACATCCAAAGAGAAGCAGTGCTCGCTGTAAGGGGAAGTAGCTAGCTATGTTATATGTCGGCATGCGCACGAGAAAACTAAAACAAAAGATGGGATCGTTCTCTGCAAAAAAAGTTGACCCTCTTTTATACGTTATATGGAAGGTATAACACAAGACAATAGAAAATTATCGAATCCGAGTAACTTATTACGAAAACAAAAAAAAAACGAATTCAAATATCTTTTATCAGATTTTGCTTGTTTATCAGGATCTGTGACAGATCTGAAAAAATAGAGAGATTGCATAGAATTGAAGGGAGAAAAAAATATTTATTAATTAATTAATTAATTAATTAAT
>JAPMAF010001175.1:0-11668 GCA_026537445.1 Silvatares holzenthali
ATTTTTCTATTCAGATTTTAAATATGTGTGTAAAAATATATATAAAAAATCGAAAAACAGCAAAAAACGCATTTTTTTAAATATTTTCACTCTGGACTGGAAAAAAGTGGTAGATTTTGTATCCTCCTGAAGCAATACCACCGTTCAGTATTGTAAGCCACGTGAAAAGGATTTTTTAATGTTTCGTGACTAGAACAGAATAACCAGGTTTTCAATCCCTCCTCCGACTGCTACACAGCATTTACATGTGCAATTATACAATATGTCACAGACCTAGACGGATGATGGTGTCACGGTATCTCATGTGTAGTAAAAGATAAAAATTAAAAAAAACGCACTCGTAAATAAAGGCATAAATGTTAATTCAGTCGTGCTTGATTTTAGCTAAGATGAATTCCATGCTCCCTAATCGTGATCATATCGATATACTCGGAGTGTCGCTCTCGGGCGATCTTAAGAAACTAGAGTTAAATTAGCTGGGTGTGTTGTATAAAGCTCGGAGATTCCTCTGTGGGCTCCAGTTTTTCGCTCTATACAAATCCCAGGTGCGTCCCACAATTGAGTTTGATAGCCATCGTTCTGGAGCTCCCAGGCATCTAAAGAATCTCCTCGACTCTGTGCAGAGGCGTGTGGTTCGTTTAGTAAATAATCCAGCACTCACTGCTGGTCTTCAGCCGTTAGAGCACATAAGAATGTCGAGATGATATGCATGTTTTACCGATATTTTCACGGAAGATGCTCTCGGGAACTGGCAACACTGATTCCTCGAACTGCTGCGTTTGGCAGAATTACGCGTTTTGCGAGTGCATGAAAACTTTTTTTTTACCGGGAGGGGGGAAAACTGCGAGGGATAGCTGAACCGAGGCACCTCGAAATCCTTGAGCGACAGCTTCAGCGGATCCAGCTTCTTCTATCTGGTGAAGAACACGGCCTCTGTTTTCTGAACTGCCAAGTCCAGACCTGCACGGTTCAGCCATCCCTTCACGCGCCTAAGAGCCTCGTTCCCCGTGTATTCTATTATGCGGGGACTTTTGTCTACCACCATGGCGGCGATGTCATCCGCGAAAGCGACGAGACTCGCTCCCCCGGGTAGCTCCAATCGCAGCAGCCCGTCATACATGACGTTCCAATTAACAGGTTCTAAGTCGGCTGTGGAATGACCTTCCGTTGTCTGTGTTTCCTCCTACCTTTAATATGGGCCTCTTCAAGTCACGCGTTAATTCTACCCTAGGCCAAAGTCTCTTGTTCCACATAGCGTTTTATGATGTTATATGCCTATGATGTGGTGCCTTCTGTGCGGGAATACTTAAAAAAATCAATGAAACCTAAATTGCACGTGCTTTTTGAACGTAGATATGAGTAGCTTTCTCATTAGTATCGTCTATTTTCTTTGCATGACTAAGTACTGTTTACTGCTCATTCATTAATGGTAATGCCGTTTATATATCATAAACGACCGTCTTCAAACTACCTTTCCGAAGAATTTATCTACTAACATACATATTGGAACGTATGCATATGTATAGTGCCATTACGTACAAAGAGATTTGGAAACCATAGTAATAATGTTTTCGTAATCTATGACGATGTCCAGTACCGAAAGTCAGAAATAATCCACTTTAGGCCACATTAGATGACACATCGTCGTGATAAAAGTATCGCCTTATCATCATCTGCATTACTTGGATAGGCCTTGGCTGAATACTGCATTTCTTTATATTCTGATCTGACTACGACTTACATTTATAGAACGTTCCATGGGATTTTTGTATACATTATTACATGTTTATTTTTGTATACATTATTACATGTTTATTTTTTATTTGTTTTAACTGTACTTAATAACACAAATGGCAACATAGTAATAACTAAAACGATAATTACAAAAATACACAACATTAATAAAAGGAACAGAAATGATAATAAAATTAATAACAATAAAACAAGTAATTTATAGGATGATAGTGAAAATAAAAATAATAGTAATCACAAAATACAAAAAGAAATGATTTATATCGAAAGAAAATATTTTAAATTTAAAAATCATTTGAAAGACATTTAAATATTTTAATACAATAAATTTAGTGTCTTTAGTAGTGTAGTCCAAGGTAGTTGATGTCAATGTATCTGGATTATACATTAAGTAACCGAAGGGACCTTACTAAAGGCAAGCTGCACTGGTTCTGGCATGTGGAATATGAAATAAATTATGATTAGAGCAGAAAAACGAATACACTCCAACGATTTTGAATTGCGAATTAATCCACGAACAAGAAGGATGAAACGATGCATCAAATGTAATTACACGAATAAGATAGTCTTTCCATGATTTTTCCATACTGTTTTATTAAGGTGGGGTGGTCAACCTCATGCTCAAACCATCTGAAAGATCAGGGTTATTTATTCTTTAGCGTTTTCTTCTCTCATCTACATTTTATGCACAGAATAAAATAAATTATAAATTAAAACACTTCCAAAGTTTGCGAAATGTTAATCAATTTGCAACGGATGATTCTACTACATGACTATAAATGTCATTACATATTTATTTAATTACATTTATACAAGCAAGGATAGTGTGTCAGGACAGATACAAGTGGTGCTCCATTCTCTCTGCCTATCTTTATCGAAAAATGACGTGACGGTATGAATGTGTGTATATTTATTGTGTTGTTGTTTATCGAAGTTGCAACGCAGTGTATACACAATATATAATCACCATAGTTAGTAATCGATTAGAACTGAACATTAATGTTTTTCCTTACATATTGTTACTGATAAAATGTACATTTCCAAGGCCAAGAAGTGTTGTCAGAACTTTTAGTATAAAATGCATACTAAATATATATTTATTCAATTTGAATAATCCAACTTTATTCTCGGTAAAGGAACACCCAATTTAATATCTAAAACTAGCATTTTTAAATAATTATAATTTGAATTTATGCATTGAATGTTCACCACTTTTTATTATTGAAATATTTTAATTTACTAATATAAATATAATATTTTCGATGTTCTCGATGGTGTTACTTTGTGAAAGTTACGATTTTCTATTATGTTTGAAGGAAAGAGTTTTCACTTTGTAACTTATCACATTATTAAAAGAGTTTCTTTTTAATCAAACCATTTTCAAGCACTAACTGATGTTGTTTGTGTCTTGTCTGATAACGGTCATATATTCGATGGCAGGAATATATTTGCCGTCACTTTTTTATGTTGGTACACGGTATCATCAGCAACCCAACAATCCTAGCAGAAATTAGTTTGTATGTCCCAATCTCGTACGGCCATTCACGTTCGCATGCATTGTTCTATCCAACCGGTAGGACCAACTTAATATTTACCTGACCAGTGGGGAGAGCGGTGCGGTGCCTAAATATTCTAGTAGAGCACATCGACCTGTTTGGCGTATCTTATAATGAGTTTGTCAAGCGGTTTGAGGAGGTTCTCATTATTTAGTTGTTTTTTTTTGTTTAAATGTGTATTATTTGCTTAATCATAAGAATACCATGGTGTATTTTTTTTGTACATTGAACGGCGCAAAGGTTTATAACTGTTAAGCCGCTCAATGTTATATTTAAAAAAAATAAGGCTAATAACGGTCATAAGGCCGTTGGCCATCAATTGAGTATACCTTATGACCAACAAGACAGGCACAACCTCAGTTAGTGCTTGAAAATGGTTTGATTAAAACCGAAAAGCGTTGTCAAATCTTTAATAAAGTAATAAATTACAAAGTGAAAATTATGTATTTTAATCATAACTAATATAATCATATAAATAATGAGAGGTTATTGCTATAATGTATTATATGTTTAGTAAAAGTATACCCGTGAAATTGTATTGACTTTTTATGTCACGATACATCCTTGCAAGTGACAAAAGGATTTATTTAATGAAAAATAAATAAGTCATTGATGCTTTAATAAACGTGTTAATAGAAATAGTATATTATATATAGGAGTTGTAGGTGAACGACAGCAATGAGTCAAAATAAAATTCTACAATGATTCTCTTACAAGGTTAATTAATTCTAAATTAATTCTTTAACATATGAAATGTTGCTCGGTACGGCAGTAACTTGACATACACAATTAGTTTTTAACACAGTTAGACAACAGAATTAGTCAAATATATTCATAAAATACTCCTTTATTAAAACAGATTTATGTACTTAAAGCTATTCCACGATTCTAGATTTGCTGTATTTTGTGCTTAGTTACAATAATTACTGTATTCAAATTTCGAGAGGTGATAAATTAGTTATGAATTTTATGTGGTTAAATTATTAAATTTACTCAGAATGCTTAATGGGAATTACTATCTCACAATCATTTTCATTATTCTATCTCACGTATGCACAAAATTTGGGAATATACTTTGAGTTAGACATACTGAGTTATGAGAAAAAAAGACACAATGAAACATAGGCTTAAAATTGATTTAAAATTTATTTTAAGAATAATAAGTTATGCTTTCAATCAATTTTTCTGAAATTTCTTCCTATCTATTGACGATGAAATAATTTCATATATTAATATTTCAAAAGCTTCTATCGTATTAAATCTCTGTCAATATTTGTATTTTTTCATGTTCGAGTCCTCCCTGGATATTTTATATTTTACCACCTTATCACTCTTCTTTGGAAGATCTCTTCATTTCCTTCAAAAAATTCTCAGACCCTTTCTCCACACTAGAATAATTGATATTCTGTCAATTTGTTAGGGTTGAGATATCTCAATATCTAAATATATATTTAGAGATTATCAGATATCTAAATATATATTTAGAGATTACTCAGTTATTTAGGGCTCAGTTTTTCCTACTCATTCCTGCCTTTTGTCTCAGTGGTGTGAGGTAATCTCCTCGCGTAATTGAAACTATCGATCTTTTAACTGTCAACAAATACTAGTTGCTAAACAAAGAATTTCACGCATATCACGTATATCACGTAAATTGACTTATGTGTCGTCACGTGGATCTGAAAAGGTGAGCGATTGTCGTGGAGAAATATTTAACAAGATTAAAAGCGACGTAGATAATGTACTGAAATTAAAGAAACCTTAAAAGATCACACCTTTATATAAAGCGAGCTGTTCAACGATAGATTGTTCAGTGCAAAGGTTTCTAACATTCGGAATACATATTTCATATTTACAAACTTCAGTGCGCCAAGAGTTTGTTCCGTCAGTTTCCTCCCACAAAGTGTCTAGTTACCGAAGTAAAATGGTTTACAATTTTAAAGTGTTCAAAAAGTGCTCTCCGAATGGAAAACTAACCCTCTACTTGGGAAAGAGGGATTTTGTCGACTACATCTCTGCAGTTGAACCAATCGGTAGTGTCTTTACATCACTACTTTTCTCCCTGATTTTCACATTACTACTCTTTTCTCAGATCTTCACACTATTACTTTTTCCTCTAATCCTTAGTGGTCGTCTCAAGTATGGCATCAAATTATATTCGTGTTTAATGAGGGCTATCAGTTCTTCTTGGATACAAAGAATATTTAAAACGAATGAGATCGGCTTTTTAGGAATTAGAGCCACGCGATATGCAAGGCCCGTCAATAAATAATGGTTTTATGATATCTTAAAAGGCCAAACAATTTCAAATTAGAATCACTTTTCAGGCATACACTAACGGCCAGAGAAGAAGACGTTTAATTCTTTATTTCAATTGGTTTACTTAATAATAATTATAATTTGTTTGCGGAGTTAAGAATTTTCGGGGCAAAAGTTTCCGTTCGCCACACAATCCTTAAAGTAAGCTCATTTCAGATTAACTTGACGCCTAAACGAAATAAAGGGACTGTGACTAGGGTAGCCAACCTTTAAATACGTTAGTGCCAACTTATGTATGTAAACAATATTTTTGAATTGTTGTCGCGCTGAAGATAAATTGTGATCGTCTCTCGTTTGATTGAAAAAGAAAGAGAATAAAAATAGTTTAAAACGATAAAAAGAAAAAAAGGTGCTATATATTCAAATAGCTCACGTGAAAGTAAATGTATAAGTGAATTGCTTGTCATACATTCACCACCATGGCTGTAATGCGTAAACGTAAAAATCAAAGAATGTGAAATCATCGTGAGCGTAATTAAAAGAGAATGAGTCATTCTTCTACTAAAATGTTTTTAATACGACTGTCAACATACATAGAATGCAGCACTATAAAAATTACCATAATTTCTTTACGCGCTTTACTTTTCTATACCTCAGACATGTTAATTATATCCTTCATCGAGCCAAATTACTGTTTGTTTTCCAAAATTACACGGTCACGTTGGTTCAGCTTAAAAACAAACAAATATCTGATTACTTTCATGACAAATAAAGTTATTTTAATCAAAATTACAGTAACTAAGGAAAGCATTAGCATTTCCGGAGGGGCACCTTCCTTGCCGTGGTAATAATAGCCAGCGAGTAGTTACTCCGCTGAGCGATCACGGGAGCGTGCCTGAAGGTCAACACGTAGATTTATATACCTAATAAAATAAATTTATTAGAAATAAGTGCTTAGCGGAAACTTAAATGAGGAAAGTGAGATACCCACCTACGTTGTGATTCAATATTGTTTGTTGAGTCGGGTGTATGTATGGTCTTAGTAAAAAATGATTTGATGGCTTCGCAAAGAAAATATTACTTGAGCTTTTCCTTAAGGGTAATTATATCAGATGCTTTAATGAAAAGCGATTAAAAGTAACTGCGAAATTCGTTGGAAAAATAAACGGAATTTCTAAACTGTCAAGGTCGATATTTGACAGCCTTGGAAATATTTCGAAAGTGTATATAAAGGTTGTACCATACGATGCGTCGAACATTTGATCGACATGTTTAAGTTCAACGTTGAAACGTTTGATCAACGAATGGTTGTAACAAATGAGCTACTGCTTTGGGGCAAATATACGTCCCGGTCGTATAGGAATATCGATTTATTTTCAAAGATCTATAAGTGCCTATCAGCGATTTCTTCTTTCGTAATGATTACATCAGAACTAATTTATTAGGCAATATTTTGTAACAATTAAGCTTATAAGAGTTTTACGGGTACGATCTTTGTGTTTGGGATCTCAAAATATCGGGTACGATTCTAACAATCGGATGGTTAGCACTATTAAGTACAATAGTTATTAAATTTTATTTCGTAACAAATAACATGAATACTGTAACAATTATGTGAAATAATTATCATTAATTTTTTTACAGTTTACAGTTTTAAATTAATTTAGAGCAGATTTCTGTACCTACTGTACTTTTTGAGAGGTTTAAATTAAATTATTCAACAAAAACAATTTATAAAATAAAAATTGAAATATTCTTACAAAAAACGTGTTTTAATAACCAAGTAACTTTTACTTCTAAAAGAAAAACTATTTTAGGTGATAATTTTGATACCGTCTGTCAAAAAAAAATTTAGCAGAATTGTGTAGGCACGTATCGAATGTATTTTCAAGTGCTGGGTCGAGCGGAAACATCCTTTTGTTAAAAATACCGACAACAGACAGAATATACCCCCAAACATGAATGTTGGATGCTCAACCTTTGAGGCTCGTTCCAACATTGGAAAGTGGTCGCAGCATCGTGTGACACTACCTTAATAATTATGTAACGTACAAAGAATGTTAAGTGGATTTAGATTTTTAAAAGCACAAAATCGATTAACTGTTATCCTACCTATATTTGCACTGCATTTGGAAAGCAATCGAGTTTCCTTGTTCTTGGATGAGAGGGCGTCCTGAATGGTGCTCTCAGTTCAACGTTTACTGCACCCAAGGCGTTGCAAAAACTATCTAACAATCTAGGGAGATCGAAGTTACACCTTTTCATCACATCAGGGTTAAAAGTTTTTTGGTGGATTAAAATAATTATGCAATTGCCAGACACAGATTAAAGTATTTGAAGTGAAATTTTAGACGAAACATGAAGAGGATTCCTTACATAGATGTACACGGACGCTTCTAATCATATAAGACCTATCTCTCGTAATATTATAATTGCTGCATATTTTCATTTGGGGTATGATTCCGCCCTACTGAGTAGCACTCCTTGGATTAGTTAAATCTGTACTGATTTCATAAGTATTTTCGTTGTAATAAAAATATATGAGTATATCGCGCTTACGTTCGATCGATGACTAGGCACTGATTTATCTTTTATTTATTAAATTTAATATTTGTTTCAGATGGTGTAATCTTAGTGGATGATGAATACATCAAGGACCGTAAGGTGTTCGGTCAGGTGGTGTGCACCTTCCGCTATGGACGGGAAGAAGACGAGGTTATGGGACTCAACTTCCACAAGGAGTTGTTCCTGGCCTCGGAGCAAATATTCCCAGTGGCTGAGAAGAGACCTAATAATCTGACTAAGCTCCAGGTACATTTTACATTTTCGTTAAACTTTAAAAGTAATTGTTCGCTCTGCGAGTTTAATTTATTTAAACCGAGTTACAATTAATTTTACAACAATAACACTTTACTTATTTCTATATTAAATTGTACATTATATCTGCAATTTTAGGGGTAATATCGTTTTATATAATATCGTTTCGATGAACTGCTAAAGATCAAACTATCTTTATTGAAATCGTGTTCAATTTGAAACGATTTCTTATATTTGGAATCTTAATAATAATCAAAGTTAACGTTGCCATATATGTATAAAATCTTTTTTGTCTTATCCTCTCCCTTAAAGTTATTTCAATAATAGAGGAAATTCTGAGGTATCAGATATTTTGATTGGAAGGCATATTAAATCCGTTCAGAGAAATGAGACGAAAATGACATTTTAAGCGATTGTTTTGTTTCTTGTAGGAACGCTTGTTGAAGAAGTTGGGACCGAACGCTTTCCCGTTCACCTTTCAAATTCCAGCCGGAGCCCCGGGATCCGTGACTCTTCAACCCGGTATCGAGGATGAAGGAGAGCCCTGTGGCGTTCAGTATTACGTTAAAATGTTCGTTGGTGAAAGCGAGATCGATAGGACACATAGGAGGTCAGTCGGAACATACCGCCTAAATAACAGCATACTACTCTTTGTTTGATATACTTGAAACTTTGACAAAGTAAATATTGTTATTTAATTTGTCAGGAGTACCGTCGCTTTGGGCATCCGCAAGATCCAATACGCTCCGAGCAAGCAAGGAAACCAGCCGTGCACGGTGGTCCGGAAAGATTTCCTCTTGAGCCCCGGGGAGCTTGAGTTAGAGATGACCTTAGATAAACAAGTAAGGATGGCTTACTTATTAATTAATACGTCGATGCATAAGGGGACAGAACATCAAAAACATTTTAATTGTATAATCTCCACGACTAATACAGGGGAGCATTAAATGTGCGGAATAGAGCTAGTTCGGTCATACCAAATGCTAACAAAGGAATATTTAATTATTCTGTTTCCCGTAGAAATGCTAGAAGATTTAATTTGACGTGAATTAACGGATAACTTAGGCCTGCCACGTGTTACGGGAGAAATACGAGCATGGAAGTTCTTGAAAAGCAGTTTAGAACGACTCTGGGATGTGGAAAATGAATCAATGTTTAGTTCTACGTTTCTTCTTCTTATAAATAACGAGATATTTACTGTTCATCCACAAATAAGATGATAATTAATTCTGTTTGATTTTTATGTATTGTTTTAGTTGTATCTACACGGGGAGCAGATAGCGATCAACATTTGCGTAAGAAATCACAGCAATAAGCCAGTAAAGAAGATAAAAGCATCTATCCATCAAGGAGTTGATGTGGTCCTATTCCAAAATGGTCAATACAGAAATGTAGTGTCCAGTATCGAGACTCAGTAAGACATCAGTTTCTACGAGGTATACATTTTGCAGCGTAGAGTGGAAATTGATTATCACCGTTTTCAGGGACGGATGCCCCATCCAGCCTGGTTCCAACCTTCAGAAGGTAATCTTCTTGAAACCGTCTCTGGGTAGCAATCGAGACAGACGTGGAATTGCTCTTGATGGACAACTGAAGCGACAGGATACGAGTCTCGCATCCACTACTCTGTGAGTTATTGATAATGAAGTAATTAAAACAGTTTTTTAGATTATATGATTTTTACAGATCAGAATCAAATAGGAAATCAATTGTTACCTTTGGACTACTACGACAGTTCGAAACATGGCACAATTTACTGTATTAAAGAAGTAATTAGTTAGCAAAAATAAAGAATAGTGATATTTTGTTGCTATATTGATAGTGCATAAAACATATTTGTGTCGACATTGATGTACGGAAGTAAAGTTTGGACATGGTAGAGAAGGATGAAATTAGAATAAATGCTGTTGAAATGAGATCTCTTAAAAAAATGGGTGGTAAAACAGTATATAATAGAGTAAGGAATTCAGATATAAGGAAAGAATGTGAAACGGGTGCGAGCGTTATTAACAAAATTTAGAGAAATTTCCTGATATGGTTTTGGTATGTTGAACGAATGAATACTGAGAGTACATTAGCATGTAAATTTTGCGAAGCGCATGTAGAAGGTATGAGACAGAGGGGTCATCTAAGAAAATAATGGCATGATCAGGTTAACCGCATGCTAATCAATGGCTCCATTAGTAGCCGTAATAATTGCAGAGATGTGTGAACGTGGATGAAGCAAGAGATGTATGTCATATCAGTGGTGTGGCGCTTGATCCTCTCTCATTCCATTCGGGGAAGCGGCGTGATGTTGTATTGCATCGTATTTACATAAGTTGACGCAAATTTAAATTTTAACTAAACGTAAACGTTAATGTTACAACAATAATCCCTAGTTTACATATTGTGGCAGTATTTAAGTGCCTTTTGTATGGGATAAAATTTAAAAAATATTTTTTAAAATGTAACTTATTTTCAGCCTCATGGATCCCGAACAAAGAGACGCATTTGGTATTCTGGTCAGCTATACAGTAAAGGTTAAGTTATACCTCGGTGCCCTCAACGGAGAACTTGCTGCAGAACTACCTTTCATTCTGATGCATCCTAAGGTAAGCATACACAATCATAATTAATCTAATAACTTAAAAACCTTGTTTAAGATAGACTTGCTTAAGAAAACGTGAAGCAGGGATTGCGCTCATTACCACATGGGTTTCCAAAAATATGCAAATGGCTCATTACGTTATTTCTTACTTGGAATATATAACTATAAAAACCCTTTACATATCACCTTTAGAACTATTTTTTTGTATCCTATGCTCTATACATATTTATATTGATAAGTAGTTGCGTTTGAAATTGAGAAAGTATCATTTTGTTGACATTGCGCCTCTAAAATATATTTCAGGAATCTAATGCAATGGGCAGCCACTTGTTTGGTTCAATTATATAACCCTTCCATCCCCTGAGTAGATTATGACAATAGAAATAATATTAGCAACACACGCTCGTAGAAAAGTCATAAAACTGAAAGGAAAGCACTTTAGTGTTGTCTGACATTTTTCTCTATGGTTCTCTATTATTATAACGATCGCACAATATCGTTAGATTTGGGAAAGGTCAAGTGGAGGGTTACGGTTTATTTTCGAAAAGAGTTCATACGAGTAATATACTCTCTCCATCTTATATTACATCACTTACATTGTGTACAATCTTTCCTAAAAGGCCAACAACGTATTGTGTTACATTTAGCTAATAAATTGGACATAGTTTCGCAGACGCCGTTCAACTCGCGATAGATT